>BGPR01005382.1:0-94637 GCA_013235015.1 Araneus ventricosus
CATGCTTGCCATCTCTTGATGTTTAAATTTTGTTTAGTAGCTCGTTGATAGCTGTATCCACAAACTTGCCTTCCCTGTAGCCATGCTGTCGGTCGTTCAGGCTGTTGGTGGACTCCAGATGATATGCCTGCGTCTGAATCGTAAGTATCTCCAGCACCTTCCCTATTGTAGACAGGAGTGAAATAGGACGATATGAGAAAGCCAGGGGCTGGTCCTTTCCTCCTGTCTGGAATAAGATAATATTTCCTATTTTCAAGGAATCCGGGAAGCAGTTTAGGCGAAAGCACTTGTTGAAGAGGGTTGGAAAGATATTATTGAAACGCTTATGAATGATTTTAATTAGGAGGTTGTCGATCCCATCTATATCTGGGACATTGCCTGACGGAAGATGTTCTATTACCACCGATATTTCTTAGAGGGAGGGGGGATGGAGGATCAGGTGGCTGTTTTGAGGTGGTTAGACTGTAATTTGTTGGAATGGAAGGAGAAAGAAAAATCTGGTCCAGGATGTTTTGTGCTGCCTATTGAAGATTTCCATTTGGGTCTCCGTTTATGAAGTACGGGATTTGTGATGTGAAAACTAATTTTCAAAAACCCGCCTTGTACTGCTTCCAATAAGGATCGGAGGCTGCTCTGCACAATTTTCTTCAATCCATATTCCTTGCTTGCTTGATATATCTCTCGTACTTCGCTTTCTCTTTCTTAAAGACTTGGTACCTTGTCTTTCATTTTCCGGTGCCCGCTGTGCTCTCCTTCTTAGTGCTCTAACTTTCTTTTTCTGAATTTCTAGCTGTACTGTCCACCAATTTGGTTTTGTTATGAGTAGTTGCTTTTTGATTTTGAAACTTTTTTTACATGTATTTATGATTGAAGTTTGCAGTTTCTATTGTGGCGTTATTAAGTTCTCCTGAGTTTCTGGCAACATCCAACTGGAAGTTGTTTCAGCTGAATTATGATGTCACGTCTTCTTTCCTCTAGTAAGATGCATAATGAGTCAGAAAAATTAAATTTGAGCGGCGCGTTTGACGTATATGATATGAGTTTGAATTTACAAAATTGGACACCACACAACTGACATCCACGAAACAACCTGTAGAAAAGAATGTCGAGATCCGTAATGTGTTCCGCAAACATGATACACGGCTTCCGCGAAGATGATATACGGCTATGTCCAGCACCACTCCAAAACTATTGCAAGGCTTTCGAATCGGCTCACGAGCAAGATTCGAAAGCAGAAGACTGATCACACTTTTGTGCATACTTATAGTGTGAGGACCATTCCAGAAACTTTGGAGTACAGAATTGTCATCGTGAAAGAGTCAAAACGAATGATTTCATAATTAAAAGATAAAAAAATTTATTTAATTGTTGAATCAAAATGGATAATCGATTTAACGTTTTGGTTACTTGACTCAAAAAGTTATTGTAAGGCAAAAATTTCCTAAAACACAAGTTCACTTTGAAAAGAAAAAGGATATATAGTAGGTCTAGGGAAAATCAGTTAGTCCCTTAAATTGTAAATACTGATTTTTTAAAGAAATAAATACAAAATACATGTTCATAATCTAAATTTATTTGGTAGCATTATATCTAGATAAATAAATAATGGAATATGTCCAAATGAAAATTTTTGTTTCAGACATTGTTAAGTGATTAAAAATGAAAATGCACTTTTAAATAATCTGAAATAAACAAAACTTTGAATTATCTCCTTCAAGATGTTATTAAAAGAAAAATTAAACTGCTTATTTTCGTCATATAAATAAATCTAAAACCAGCTTAACTTCGATTGTATTCGTTACAGCATTACCAGCAAGTTAATCTTATACATATGTAATAGGAAATGTTAGTTAAATGCCAAGCATATGGAGTGCGAAAACAAATTCTGATACTTTTTTTGTAACATCCAGATAAAATAACTAGAAACAGGCATTTTTTATTGTATGCGGAACAGAAAATCGTTTAAGAACTCCAGACGAGGGCATTTCTCATGCATTAATAAATTTATGAGATTTATGCTTTAGTATCATCTCAGGTTTATATTTCGTCAAAAAATAAGATTTAAGAAAGCATTTCTTTAAGCCTGCAAATATTTTATAAGATGTGGGGTGTAAAAATGAATCTCTTTTATTCTCAAAAGTGTGCCGCATTCGTAACGTTTAGTAAAAAATCGATGCAGATGACTCGTCCATGAATGTCGAAAATCCTTTTCCAGTACCAGCGAAACACAAAGAAATCTATAGGACAGAAAAAACGAGACGGGACTGTTGGAAGAAGGGAGACAATGTAACATTTCCCGTCGAATACGTATTTCTGCATGACCTCCTTACAATTCTGTATTTTGGATATTTATAAAGCAATAAAATAATAGGAAGGTTTCGGGATGTGTTTTATTTCAAGGAGTTATGTCTTTAACACTCGCATCTCAGAGTAAATATTTCATGTAAGTGTAAAATTAGATTAACATTATATTTGTAGAAAATGCTGAACCTAATTAGTTAAAGAGAAGAGGTCGAAAAAATAAACTGAAATTTCTTCACTATATAACGAAGTTAAACACAAAATTCGTAATAATTGATCAAGAAATCGTGCGAGAAAATTGAGAGAAAAACCCTTTGATTCCCCCACTCCATCTGATTTTATATCCAACAGTGAAAATTTTGGGTTAGATTCTTTTGGCGTTTAGTTATAGTTTCATAAAAAGTCTAAAATTTAGCTTATTAAACATTCTAAAATTTAGCTATTTAAAGTGGTACTGCAAAAGCAGCAATAGTGTTCCGAAAGGTAGAACTTTCAAACATCTCCTGTAGATGGCGCTGTATGTTTGGGGAAACACCAGTGTGTGATTTAGCGGCCGTGAACCATTTTCGCGAACAGAAACGTGCGAGAACCAGTGAAGGGTGTATCATGAATTCCTCCAAGGAGTCGCAGCGAGTTGTAATTCAATTTTTGTGCCGAAGGTGTTTGTGAAACGGACATTTATGGAAGAATAAGTATGGGACTGAGCGTTTGGCTACGCAATAGCGTGTTTCGATAGTGTAAGAATTTTTGCAGTAGATGTTTCCATACAACGGATATGCCGTCCCCCAGATAGCAATTTTAGTTTGCAACAAACTTGCAGCAAGCTTGTACTGCGAATCTGCAAGCTTGCAGCAAGGTTGACACGACAAGAGTGCAAGTTTGAAACAAGCTTGCAGAAGCGACGAACTTGCAGCAAGTTTGCGTCGCCAAACTCATTGCAAACATTGCAAAAAACAAAGCACGAAAAAAACCTCGGAATAGAACTCGCGACCTACCGCTTCCAAAGCGGACGCTTTAACCACTCGGCCAGATAAACTCTGAGAGGCGAAGATAGATTTCGCTAATACATCGCGCATACGATTTATTTTAAACTCTTTTTCTTGATTTCATTAATTTTTTAAATTTTGTATTGAGAACATGATTTGAAACAAAGAGAGAGCGATTTTCGCTAATAACTACGTTTTGCTAGTAGAATAAATTATGAAATTAGGTTTCAAAAGTAATTACTTTTAAAATGGGACAAAATGTAAGTTATTATTTCTCAACAAACATTGACTGTTTTTTAGGTTTAATTTTGTTTATAAACGTTAAAATTTCAACATTAAGAAAAAGGCGATATAGTTTTCTTCAAAGTTCGAGTTCTATATTTAGTAAAAAGATGGAAAATGTTTCAAAATTTTTTTTATAAAAAAGTTAGTTTTTTCACAAATTATCATTGATTTATTGAATTAATAAAAAGAAGGACGGTCTAGGAGATGCTATTAAAAATCGGATGTTTTTTAAAACAGAGACAAAGATAATTATCTCTTTGTGCTATCATCTTTGCATCAAGCTTGTTTTGCAAACTTACAGCAAGCTTGCATTGCAAGGAGGGGTGGCCATTCTACATTATTAGTTTGCCACAAGTTCGCTTCAAGCTTGACGCATCAAATTTGCCATGACAAGGTAATATCAAGTCAAAATCAAACTTCCTGCAAACTTACGTGCTATCTGGGCCCTGGCCAGGCACACGTTGTTATGACGCAAGAAAACATTGATGCAGTGTAGTCCTTTGTCAAAGACAATAGTCGAATTGCATACAGCTTGTGTTTGAGTGAAGGCAGTGTTCACAGTGTTCCACATAAATATGTGCACTACAGAAAGATCTTTGCGACATGTATCCCGAAACATCTTAATGAAGGCCAGAAGTCTCTATGAATGGGTGTTTGCTTCCAGCATCTGCTGCGCTATAAAGCAGAGGGAAATAATTTTCTTTCTTAGCATGTGACGAAACATGGTGTCAATGGGTTGCGGGACGCAACGAAGCGTATGAGCGTATGTCAACTCTTTTGTCCTAAAGGACAGAACGGTATAATTTAATAAAAATACAGGCAAAAAAGAGGAAATATATAAAATTATCCCTCCCCCGAAATTTTTTTTTATAAAACAGCACTTTGAGATGAATTGAGGTAATTTTTTTAAGAAAATATTTTATCTAGTTTAAGATCTGCAAAGTAAATCATTAAAATTATTTTCATCGTTCCTTTTTCCTAAAAAGTTATCTTGTTAAAAAATGAAAATGCGAATCGTGAAATTCAGCAATGACTTTCAAATATTATAACTAATCAAAAGTATAGGTGGGTGACAGAATAATGTGAATACTTTTGAATTTGTACATTTTTTCAAATATCTCCGGAAATGCTGAAAGGATTTTTCTAGAACTTCGACCATGTAAAGGAGAGGCCTCAACTCACAGTTTACAGGGAAGATTCGGTCACGATGGCATTTAGGGGACTGGCCAGAAATTGATGAAGAAAATGATTTAGGACTCACCCCATTTTACAGAAAGCTGATAAAGAGTTACAACTTTCACCTATGGTTTCGCTCGATAAGCACAGCATTTACGTGCATTTTTGTAAAAAAAATAGCACGGATATTCAGGAAGCTATAAAGGTTTTCTTAAAAAACCC
The DNA here is from genome assembly GCA_013235015.1 of Araneus ventricosus. Taxonomy (NCBI): domain Eukaryota; kingdom Metazoa; phylum Arthropoda; class Arachnida; order Araneae; family Araneidae; genus Araneus; species Araneus ventricosus. The sequence continues at coordinate 4,971 of BGPR01005382.1, forward strand.
CGAGTTTTCCCGCAAGTGTTTTGCTTATAACATAAAGAGTTTTCAGTCAAATTATACGAAACTTGCAGAATTCATGACAATATGTTAGCGAAGCATTGTAATAAAATTCGAAGTAAATACTTTGAATATTAGAGGAAATATAAGTATTTGTAGTAAATAATTTTTTGCTGCACATGTGCGAAATGTAGCCTAAGTTTTCTTTCATAACTTGAAAGCCAGATATATAGGGTAGCTTATATAAAAATTCCAGTTGAATACCGTTAAGATTCAGGAAGGTATCTGCATTGCAGCGATATGAATTTTTCTTGCACTCAAAGAGAAGCCAAATGATGACGGTTTTTCTACAAATGATATTTTATTTTTAATTTGCATCTTCGAATACTTATCGACGAACTGCAATCTAAGTAATGTATTTAATTTATAAGTATTTATGGGTATTCAGGATATTCAACTTTCATAAAATTTAATATTACTGTTAGAATCGATTTATTCTCTATACAAGCTGTTTTGAAGTTACAAATATTAAAACAAACCGAAATAACAAAATATTTAAATGTAGATCACATTCAGGAGAGTTGGTGTTAGTATCTTGCAAATAAAAAGATGCAAAATCTTAATTTAGTAAGTATTGTTTCTAAAAGTAGTACAAAAAATGGCAACTTTTTTGAACAACCTAAATACTTTAATACAAAGTTTGTCAGGACTGTTGAGTCAGACAGCTACTGCGAAACAAACTGAGCACGATGAATCTGCAAGCGAATTTGAAAACTTGAAAAAAATCCTAAGTTTGACGTCCTGAAATTTCAGAGATACTTGATTTCAATTTAATTCAATTCGAGCACTCGGTTCTTAAAATTAAATGAAAGCAATAAATTAAATTACCTTGATAATAATGCAAAAAAGTATTATAATACGTCTGGCCCAAAAAGTTGAGGGGCCTCTAAGTTCTACACCTGTTAAATCAATTTACAGACCATCGCGTCTTGGGCACAATGGACGTGTCATCAAAGGAATGTCGTGTATCTCGTTTTTTATAGAGCACATTCCTGTGTGACTACCAGATTAATTTATCAATAATGATACACATTAGTCACACTAGGACTTAATTCCCTCCAACGTTTCGTTTGGCTGTTTTCATTAAATTCATTATTTTTTTTAAAGCAAAGAGGGAGAAAATTTTCAGTGACGAGAGAATTATACCATAAACAAGGCTGTAAGGTCGTAAATTCGCCGTCGGCTTAGCGCTGTGATGTTCCTCTCATAGATTTTGAGGCCCACTTAGATTCTCGAGGTACGAGGCGGTCGCCTATAACACCTGTGCGGAAATCCGCCACTGAGTATGGAATGAAGACATCCCAGTTCTTCTCGCCTGAAAAAATGTCGTTCATTAATTTGAACTGACAAAGTTATGCTTCTGTTTTTTTTTTGACGAGAATGTTCCGCTCCTATTGGATTGGTTAGAGATGGGACTTGCAGTTAATGCAGACCGATACAGCAAAAGTTTAAGAAAAGTGAAAACAGCCATCAAGAATCACAGACGCAGTTTACTGTCGAAAGGTGCTATTCTGTTACAGGATAATGCCCATCCTCATGTCGCAAAACATTGTACAGATCTTCTGAAGCGCTGCCGATGGGAGGTTCTTGATCATCCTCCTTACAGTCCCGATCTGGCGCCTTGCAATTTTCATGTATTAGAGCCTTTGAGAAATGCATTGAAGGGGTGCCGGTTTTCAGACGACAATGAGGTCCGTGCAAGCGTTGAAGAATGGTTCCGCATGAAACCAAAGACTTTTTTTCAAAGCCGGTATTCATAATATTGTGAAACTATGGGACAATTGTTTTAACCAACATGATGATTATGTGTAATAGACAATATGTGTATACTCTAATAACTGATTTCATTCTGTATAAACTGATAAACTGTCCTCAGCGTCCCTCCGGTTGCTGTTTAATAATGACATACATTTTTGTTTACAATTCAGCATGTGAATGTACACACAATTTCACTTCATTTACTCATTTTGATAAAGATCATGTACAACTGTTCCATTTCCAATTATATGTATATTGTAACTAATAAACACCTGTAAAATATTTTCACAGTCCCATTTTCATTTGAACAAGCCAAATGCCAAGGACGATTTTTAAGATCCGAATAATTATGAATTAGTATGGATACAATGGTTCGCAATCAGTTGCAGAGAATCGTGTGTTATACACTCGTCGGAACACACATTTCACAGTAAAGATTTGGTCACGAGGACGTTTAGGGGATCGAGCAGAAAGTGAGAAAGACGAAGAGGTATTTTGGCCCGCCCCGTTTCACAGAAAGCTGATAATGATTTGAAACTTTCATCAATGGTTTTGTTTGATGTACTTAATATTTAAATGCATTTTCGTAAAAATAGCAAGAATATTCGTGAAAATATAAAGGTTTTTTTAAAAAATACCAAATTTTCCAGAATGTTTTTTGCTTATAACATGCAGAGTTTTCAGTCAAATTGTACGAAACTTATAGAATGCTTGGCAACATGTAAAAAAAGCTTTGTTTAAAATTTGAATTAAATACTTTAAATATTACAAGAGATATGAATATTTGTAGTAAAAAATATTTTACTGCGAATGTGCGAAACGTAGCATAATTTTTTTTTCATAACTTCAGTTTAGTTTTTAGTTTAGTTTAGTTTTAGTTATATTAATGTCCCGTTTTTGAAGCAACACGAGGGCTATTTTGGGACGGACCTCGTAATTTTGAATCTCGATCAGATGACGAGGACGACATCTGAACTGGCACCCCCCTCTCCAAACTTCCACGCCACACCAACGGGAGGACGTTTGACCACTACGTATGATTTAGCCTCATAACTTCAGAGCCAGATATATAGGGCAGCTTATATAAAAGTTTCAGTTTAATACCGTTAATATTCAGAAAGATATCGGCACTGCAGCCAGATGAATTTCGATACACTCTAAGAGAATCTGAATGATGAGGGTTCATGCAGAATCTTTGAATAGTTATCATCGAAATGCAATTTAAATTATGTTTTTACTACCTTTGTCCCATAATAATAGTAGCAAATGAATATTTAAACGGGAATTATTGGCGAATGCAGATTTTAGCGCAAAATTGCGAAGCCTTCAATCAAAATCAATGTTTCATGACATCTGTCATTTGTTTTGACACATCTTTCAATTTTTAGGTTAACCTAATTATTACGAATTATGACTATTTTTCTAATTTCATCAGCTGATCTAAATCAATTATTTTATTTCAGTTGAATATCAACCCATTGTAAAAGTAAGATAAAAAAAGAGAGTTTTCAAGCAAAGATTGAGTTGCGATTGTCCAGTTTATTAAGCTCACGCATATAGAGAAAGCAAAGCTTCGCAGCGAAGGGATCATACTTACAAGTTTAAAATGCAGTAACGAAATGATTGAAAAATCCAGAAACTATCTGAACACTCAAAATAAAAATTCGGAGTAATATTTTTAACTTATTGTTTAATTTAATCTAGTTTTTTGATAATAAATGTTGCGTTCTATATTTATTTTCTTTTGCTACTATTATTATAGGACAAATTAAATTCATCAACTGCTACTATTATTATGGGACAGAGGGAGTAATTTATAAGTATACATGAGTATTAAGAATATTCATCTTTCATAAAATTCAGTATTACTGTTCGAAGATTGAAGTTTAAAATATTTTAATTTGTGCAAGATCCCTCATCATTTAGTTTCTCTTAGAGTATAATGAAATTCAACTCGCTGCAATGCCGATATGTTTCTGAATATTAATGGTATTGAACTGGAATTTTTATATAAGTTGCCCTAAATATCTGGCTCTGAAATTAAAAAAGAAAAATTACGGTACATTTCGCAAATGCGCCGTAAAAATTATTATTTGCTACAAATTCTCATATTTCTTGTTATATTCTAAGTATTTAATCCAAATTTTATTACAATACTTCTTTTACATATTGTCAAGTATTCTGTAAGTCTCGTACAATTTGGTGGAAAACCCTGCATTTTATAAGCAAAAAACATGAGGAAAAATTTGGGATTTTTTAAGAAAACCTTTCTATCCCCGATTATTTACGCTATGTTTACGAAAATGCATGTAAATATTATGCACATCAAACATAACAATTGATGAAAGTTTCAAATCATTATCAGCTTTCTGTGAAACGGGTGGACCGAAATACCTTTTCGTCTTCCTCACTTTCTGATCGATCCCCTAAATGCCCTCGTGACTAAATCTTTATTGTGAAATGTGAGTTCCGACAAGTATATAACACACGATTCTCTGCAACTGATTGCGAACTATTGTATCCATACTAAGTCCTAATTATTTGCATCGTAAAAATCGTCCTTAGCATTTGGCCAGCAGTGCATTCTTCAATTTGCCAAATTGAAGCGCATAATCATTAAGATAATTGTATTGAATAACTTCAATTTTACTTCAATTATTTTGGTAACTGACAGTTCCAGACAGGATAGTTCTTATTCATGAAGATCTGTGCAAAGAGAAAATCTAGAGAATAAAATGACTTTCGATTTAATGGAAATTAGGTGATTTGAAAAGTCTGGTGAAAGAGATTGATTATATAATGCAGAACATTTCCTTCCTAAGTGGAATGTCTGCCAATTAAGGCTCAAAGAAAAAAGCTCATGACTGAGAAAAATTTTATAATTAGATTCCTGGATTTAAAAATTCACCTGAAAAATTCTTTTCAGACACTTAAAAAAGTTTAAATGGTGTTCACTGCATGTGCCCTGTGTCACAAGAGGAATATGCCAATGAGTTATAAAATGTTTACCACGAGTATCTCTTAAAGTTCAATCGAAGAATTACAAAATATACACTTTAAAAAATTGAAACCTTAAAGAAAATGCGATTATTGATGTTTAGAAAAATGTTAGTAGGAAATACATATGAATTTTGCACTTTTATTAAAAATTATGTAAAAACTAACTAATATTGTTATTGCATTTTTACCAAATTCATTCTTTATTTGAATCCGTCTATTTTGCAATGCGTCTTTGTAAACCAAGTTTAAAAAGATAATAGTTAATCTTAACATGAATTCAAGCAATTTTAAATGATTTCAATAAATTTTATTTTGCTTATAAGTCTATCTTATAAAGTGTCATTCTCCACTAATTAAAAAAAATTACATTTTTTATATGAACTCAACCCAAACAGGGGAAAAATTGTCTGAGAAAATCTGAACAATCTTAAATAATTTTAATAAACATCTTATTGCATAAATTTAAATACAGAAATAGTTAAAAAGTCTACAAAATATTTCTTAAAAATTTAATCGTATAAATAGCTTTCAAGAGAATTCGCCCTTTCTTCAAAAACCATAACAATTATTAAATCTAAGCATTGTTGCGAACTTCAAGATAAAATTCCACGAAATTTATGTTCATAGTGCGTGATTTCGAATGTAATTATGTGAAAAAAAACCCCTAGAACTCCAACTGCAGCAAAAAAGAAAGGAAAAATGTCTGTACCAAAATATATTAAAAATTTAAGATACGTTTCGCTCTTTAAGTTCCTAATGAATTTTATTGCTTTTCTTACCGGCAAGATTAGTGTTTTTGCTTATTTATTTTACTTTTTGAACAAAAATAAACTTTTAATACTTTGACTCGACTTCAGTTTATCGTTTCTAGTTGTCTTTCAAGTAGTGTAAAAGACATTCTACCGTTTTTTCTTGAACAAGTTTATCCAACTCGTAATTATTTTTCATGATCAGTGTCAGGTAAAGAGGTTAAGTACTTTTTTGAAATGCTAGTACTCTAATGGGTTTTCTTTCGATACTCTTTCATTTTTTCTTACGCTTAATGTTCTTTCAGAGTTGGAATTCGATCATGTGATTGTGATTTGTGAACAGACGATAAAATTCACCGAGAAGGGGAAAATACTCTCCCTAATAACTGAAACCCTTATTCTAGATCCTCCCCCACAAATCCAGGATTTTATATGGTTGTGCGTGGCCCTGAATTTCAATAATTGTTTTTTCAAACAGTTGAGATTCATGAAAAAATTTAAGCGTTCGCTGAAGTGTGTGACAATTAAATTAAACAAAAATACCTATGAGAAATTCTAAACTTTGCTTCTCATAATCTAACTGTATAAGTTGAAAATCCGTAAATATCATAAAGCAAAAAAAAGAGCAATACCAATAAACTTTGCTTAGGAAGAAATATATGGTAAAATGGCTACTTTATTTGTATTAACCCGGGAGACCCGGAGGCATACAGAATTTATTGCAGAAAATTAACCTGTCAATGAAAAGTTTCAAGATTCACAGTAGCTGCATTCAAGGTCATTTACTTGTTGACCACAGGTATTTAAAAAATTTCCCCTCATTTGTTATCTCAGAAGATAGATTTCGGGCTTATGAAGCCCGATGCGCGCGTTCGCGTATCTGTGAAGGATTGCTAAATAGAAAAAACAAATAGATCGTGACATTATCGTTTTTCAAACTACAAATTTTAAATGGAAAGATTGGCAAAGGTTTCAGCTGAAATATCAAATAATTAAGAATCGATTAATGAAGAAAATAAAGAAATCGTTGATCTTGAACTAGTTAGAGATCATAAGTCGAATTCTGAAAAGGAATTGGACAATGAATCGGATATTTGTGAATTCAAAAAAACGCTTGATTTAAAAATGGTGTAGTAAAGGGTAAGTAAGCTTTAATTAACAAATGGTGCAAAAATCTGAGAACTTTTTCTCATAGCATCGGCATAAAACTACCTGAAAATGTTGATGAAACAGAAGTTACATCATCGGCTAAATATTCTTTGAAATGTTTATTAAAGAGACAGAAATGCATTAATATTTATATCCAAGCCAATTCAGGTAATTTTGGGCTGGAAAGCCAATCTTTTAAAAATACCCTGGATGTACAAGCATTCATTGATCTTCTTCATTTTAATTCATCCCTAGAAGAGATTTATCTGAAAATTATTTTTTTAAATATTTAATAATCGGTACACTAGTAAAAAAAGTTTCCACTTAAAGTAAATGTAATTTTCTGCCTGCTTTGTTAAAAAACAGGACCCCGGGCCTACGAAGCCCGATGCGCGTCCTCGAATAAGTGAAAGGAACGGGTATAATATTAATTATAAAATAATTAATAATACAACGTTATCTTCTATTTGTTAATGCATTTCTGATTTCATTCATTATAATTTTGCATATGTGATAAGAAATAGTGATAAAACCTATACAATCTAAACGAAGCTAGTTCATTCTTCAATTACATGCGGATCAATTTTATTATTAATTTTCACTTTTGAGAAGTTAACAAAAAGTTGGCTATATAAAGTTTTGCTGACACAAGCAATTTTTCTCAACGTGAACTTAGTCCAGAACCTTTGTGGGCATTAAATTATGAAATCGAGCTCATTTTGACGTCGTGTAGAGAACTTTAATCACGCTTCTCTGGTGCTTACATAAAACAGATTTGTTTAAAGTTGAAAATCCAGGATGGGCTCCACTTCCTTTATATGACATCTAAATGTATAAGAATCAAATTCTTTTTGTCACCAATGATAATAAATATCATTAAGATATGCATAGTTGAATGGCGACCAAAATGAATTGCCACGGACCGTCACGAAAATGTGTTATGGATGCAGGAAAGAGCGGGCCGTAGTGACACAGGTGCTGAGAAACCTGCAAAATAGGTCCCATTATTGGGTACCTCATACAGGGATCCCGTCCCAAGGTGATATTTCCTATTTTCGGGTATGAGATCGCTAACCAGCCCACATCACTTGATATGCCTTGTTTTCGAGTATGGGATCATTCACCAGCCCACACCACGTGATATGTCGCCTACCGGAATCCGCCTATTTATACCCAAATCTTCCATATTTGTACTGATGTATGATAATTAAATGGATGAGATGGGGAAAGTACTCAAGTTTCACTGGAAAATTCTGTTCACCAGTTTACATTCGAAAAAGGATATAAAAATCTTATCCCGTTCAAACATTTACAGACGTAACAGAACTGTGTAGTTCAATAGACAATTCAGGTAAACAGAATAAGACGTTAGAAAATATATAAACGCGAGAAGCTGATAAAAAACAAAAAAATTGCTTAATGTAAGAAATTGCCTGGATAACTTTTGGAATGGAGAACTCTGAAATGACGAAAATTACGACAGAAAGCTGTACAAAATGTGGCTAAAATTTTCAACCATCTTCTTAAAGAACTTTCGTGTATCTATAAGAAAATGGTGACAATAAATGCCTCACTAAAAATGCTTACTTAAAGATAAGCTCTAGAAAATGCAGTTGGTTGGCGACCTACCACTTTTCTTCTAATAAGTTAATACTGATATATTTTACTCATTCGGGTTAGACGTAACAAAACACCTTTGATTATTCTGGTTTTCTGCTTCGTACACTGAGGTTTGCAGTACAATTTTAAATATAAAATCGTCACATAAAAGCAATTTTTTTTGTAAATTTCTTCAAACTAAAATATGCACCATCTTGAAAATTTCCAGACCCATCCCCCCAAATTTCTAAACTGTATCAAAATAAGAGTATTAACATTTTTTACCTTTAATGTTAAAAACTGTGTCAAGTTTTTTTAATTTTTTTAAAATTTATTTCTTTTTTATGTAACACGCGAAATGATATTCCTTTGGAAAGTGCTGCATTCGGTTGGACTAGTTTAAATTTGTATTACATTAATCCTATGTTGCAAACTCTGTCTGGTGTATCCGTTTCTTTTACTTAATTCATTAGCAAACGAGTCCCCTGTAGAGGTACCGATTTAGGTTTACGACCCCTTGTTCTGCTGTAAAAGTAATATTTTTCTGTATGCCTGGATACCATTAAAGTTCATCCCAAGATTTTGGAACCACCCTGTATGAACGACGGTTTCCCACCTAAGGAGGCACCTGAAATATGGAGATGAAAACCTGCTGTATAGGTAAGCAGAGTCTCGCTTCCCGGTGGGATGCAAGGGATTGGTCCGAGGTCCAATTATCCCCTCCCGATGAAGGGTCATACTTCTGTCTGAGAGGTCGTCGCATGTACTGTCCGTAATGGGGCTTATAATGCGGGGCCACAGTGCCTGATTAATTGTCGTGGCGGTCGCGTCATTCAGATTCACCATCATGTCTAGGAGTAGCTCTTCGTGGCTGTGTATGAACGACGCTTCTATTGAATTGAGTTCCGAAGCAGAGACTCTGCCACAATGCATCCACGGCTGTGTTACTCTCATACTTATCAAATTGAAACTCTTACACCAAATTGAATCGGAAACTATAAAAAAACATCTTGCAGCGGAGTTGATACTAAAATCATGTTATTATTGTTAAATAATAAAATAATAAATGAGGGAATAAGAGGCCTCATTAAATTTTTCAAGTGCTTAAGTTCAGAATTTCTAATAGCTAATAATAAATGATATCAGGTGTTTAAGTTCAAAACTTTTTATAGCTTATGAACTTCTTGTAGCTTTCCTATACGAGTAATCTATTCTACTTCGATTCTGAAAGTAATACAGCTTCACGTACTCCTATAATTCAAGAGTAGACTCGATTCTTTGTTTTAACGAATAGAGAGAAAATAAATAAATAAAAGGAAGTCAGCTTTTTCTGTATTGATCAATACACCAATTAAGCAAGCCCCAAAGGATGAGCAAAGAAAGGTAAATCAGAATAAAGGGCTTGCGCAAAAAATTACTTGGATACCTATCCTGGGGAAAAAAAGTTAGCAATTCTATATACACTATGAGTGAAGAACAAAGTAAAAAGGAGGGAAATTGTTGCAATGATACACCCAAAGAAAGTTATCGAAACTTTCTGATCAGGCAAAGAAGTGTAGTACTCAATATATAAATGTGAAAAACTATTTTTGTAAGCTAACGAGATAGTAGAATTTGTATTGTTCACCCAGTCATAAACTGACGTCAACATAAATTTATCCGGTGCTCTGAATCAGATTTATCAGATTTGTAAATAATACCTAATAGAATTTATGCTTTTATTATACTTGCAATAGTAGAATTTATATTTCTGATCAAGTGGTAAAATGATGTTTTAATCCTCGCTGTCGACATGAATTCATCCGGTTCTGCGATTCAGAGTTTTAAAACGTACCTTCGCATGTTCTGGAAAGTCATTAATCTATACACTCTCAATAAATATTACCGCAATTTGTAAGTTCTCTCTTAATCTCATCTGCCTTCTAGAAGATAAGACGCTATAATAAAACAGCTATTTTCCGACAAGAAAACAAAAGCTTTCGTCTTTTGTCTTCGTAATATTAGATAAATGTATATCTTATTCCTTTAAACATATAACGAAACAAACGAATAAATAACAAAAAAAATGAATTAATATTTTTACATGTCTTAAAGGAAAAACTTTAAAATGATAAAAATTAGGCCCAACTCAGAACGAAATTATATCAAAATTGTAAGACGCAGTGAGTTATAAGTACATATTTTAATACCAGTTGCTGCATTCGACGCGAAAAAATGCGAAATATTTTTCCTGAAAACAAGTTATGTTCACGAAAATGTTTTCGCGATAAGTCTTGTACAAGACGGGAAAAATAACCTTTGGGAAGTGCAGAAGTGCTTCTTCATTCGCTTTTTCGCTAATGACAAATATTCGTTAAATGCAGTTTTTCACTATCATAATAAATTTTTGAGAAAATGGACAGCAAATCGAACAGCGAATATTAGATTTGCTGTCCGATATTAACGTTCCGTTGGAAACTAAATAATTTCATAATGTCTTCTGTTTTTAAAATGAAACTCTATTTGTCCCAAAGACAATTTACAGAAGCAAATTTTGCTTTTATATACGAGGGGTGTTTCAAAAAGTAAGGTAAAAAGAGCTCTGAGATGAGCACAAATTCCCCTGTACGAATTAAATTTCCCGTCTACACAAGCTGAGGCGATACAGCGTTTGAACGTCACCGGCAGATGTAGTTAGTTATGCGGTATTGCGCAGAAGTCTCAGTTAGAAAATGGAAATGTTGACGGAAACGAGGTCTACGGTTGAACTAAGAAGTGTAATAAGGATTTTTCATGTGAAAAAACGCCTCCATCTGATATTCGTCGGTATCTTTTGGGAGTGCGAGGAGAGCTCGACCGCATATGGCCTCAGTTACGCGTTATTCTGTATAGAGTTCCCAATGGGAGTTTTTGAAACACTCTTTCCCTCCAGTCCGGATTTCGCACCAAGTGATTTTCATCTCTTCGGACCGTAGAGGAAGCATCTAAAGCATTTTAGAACCGATGATGAAGTTCAGGAAGCCCTCTTGACGTGGTTCCACGACTTTTACGCTAATTTATTCAATTCTGGATTCGATATGTTGGCTCACCGAGTGAACAAATTTTTCGACAGACATGGCGACTATGTGGAAAAGTAATATGTACCAGTGCCTTACTACATTGTATGTATCTTCGAATTTGTGAACAAACATTTTCTCTCAGTGGGCTTGTTACATTACTTTTTGAACTACCCTCATATTTATTCTTGCATCTTTTCGCCCATCTAAGGATGAAAGGCGATGATGATATTGATTTATTTCTTAAATCATCGCTTCATTTTGAAGTTGTGGGGACGGATCCTGTAATTTTGAACCATTGTCAAACGACAAGGACTACGCTTGAACCTGCAACTCACTCTCAAAATTACTATGCCACACCAACTTGGGGCCACGGGCTGATTCAATGAGCTGGGGGCCCAAACGCAAAGTTACTCTATGGTGGAATCGGATATCGAACCCGCGACCCCAGAGCTGAGGCTCTATCACCAGGTAATAGCGATCTCAGCGATATTAATGTATTCTTACATAGTTTTAAGTAGAATCGGAACGATAGAAAATCGAATCCGGAACTAAAAGTCTTGATGGATTTTTCTAGAGGAAATCCTAACAAATTATGATCTTTTAATGTTTACTTGAAGTATGTGAATATAAATATTAATTATGCTAGGAAAATTTTGTCAGCTTGCATCCTCATATTTGGTACAATAAATTTGATTTGACTTGGAGAAATCAATGAATAAAATTTATATAAACAAATAAATAATATTTTGAAATTTTTTTGAAACTCTTAGGGCACCTTTAATAAAAATTATAATGACCTTCAGTTTATGAAATTTTGTCACTATGCATCCTCATATTTGGTAGAATAAATTTGATTTGACTTGTAGCAATCAATGAATAAGAATTTAAATAAAAAAATAAATATTATATTTTTTTGAAATTTATATGAAACTAACAAAGCACTTTTAATAAAAATTATAATAAACTTCAAATTATAAATGAATTTTTATGTAAAGAATTAAACGGAGTTAAGCTAAAATTCAAAAATTGACAAGAAACGGTAAAAAACGCACATTCGTGAGATTTCTTTGTCGTTTGGAAGCATTTCTTTAACACCCATATAAAAAATAATTTTATAAATTGAAAAAAATTTCCATTTCCAAGAAATAAATAAAAAAGTAAGAAAAGTTTCCCGAAGAAAAAAAAACTTACCCGATAGTTTGATTGCGCTGAGATATACTTGGAACGAAAGATAGGTATTAAAAAATTCACCGGAATGGAATAAAGGCGAAATGAAATATCCGATACCACCAGAAATTCAAGTAATAAAAATTGGCTGCCAGGGAATAGTAGTAGGAAAAAGCCAACATTTACATAAAATTATAGGATGGAAATAGGACCAGATGAAATAATATACATATATTTAAAAGTCAAATCAATAATAATAAAGAACCAAAAATATCGCAAACAATTGTACAGACTACAGAATAGTAATTTAAAGAAGGTGGAGTAACCGCTTGAAATTATTTTAGAAAATAAATGTTATGATCATCTTCGCATGCATAATGCATGGGAAAATTCATTATGGATACATATTATAATAACTAATCTACTGTATTCAGCGTATAGCTGGGATACATTATAAGAAAAATGTTGTGTTTCAATCCTTTATTTACTCATGTCGAATTAAAAAGAGAAAAAAAAATTGCTTAACCTTCATGATAAATGATAGCCTTTAACTAAGTATGTAATTAGAATTTTTATAATTATAGATGGAGGAAGTAGCAAAAATTTTCTTTTACAGATTCATTGAATAATTATAAGATAACATGCTTTTTCTAAATATCCCATTTATTTTGATTTCTGTAGAATATTTTACGCAGTTTAGTAATAAATAGTGTGCAGCAAATGGTATTTATAATCATTATGGTCCTCTATTGCCTGGGGGGGGGGTGAGTTCAGCTTTGGGACGGGAGGGCCAAATGTTCCCCAATCGATTTCACTGCTAATTCTCCGTGTGTACGTTAAATTTATTGGGGTCAACGTACTTCTGTTGGTGTGGTGTAAAAGTTTGGAGAAGGGATGCTGATTCAAGTGTCTTACTTGTCTTCTGGCCAGTTTTTAAAATTATCAGGTTCGTTTCCAAACAGCCTAATTGTAATTTCATATAGGAACGTTAATGAAATCAATAAATTAGTCGGTAAATTTTGATCATATTGCATTTGATGTATAATTTTGACTTTTACAACGCTGATGATGATGAGACGTGATTCCAAGTTTAGTTAAATTGGATTAGTTTAGCACTAGAAAGACGGCGTTTTTCGTATACCTAGAAAGACTAGAAGAGGTCATTTTGACCGCTCTGTTTTGATGACCACAAACTAACACTTTTTTCAAGATTTGTATGCTAAATCAGATTTTTTAATATATTGTTATTAAATTTTACATTTTCTTCACATTAATTTCCCGTTCATGAATTTCCTTTGTTTTCTAATATATTTTTATGTTCATGAAAATACAATTTATATGTAATCTATTATTAATAAAATGCAATGAATACAAAATAAAGGACATTATAAGGAGGAAATTTCTTTGAATTACACAAAATATTTTAAATCCATATCACATATGATAATAACTTTAAAAATATATTCATTTAAAAATATAAATATTACAAATTGATTTATATACATTACTATTTTTAAAATTTACGCAAACACTCAGCTTTATGACTTTGATTGTAGAAGATCCGGAAACTGACTTTTTGCAATCACAACAAATGTTCATAGTTTTATTACGACATCGATTGATTTGACATTGCTTGTGCTATCTGGTTGAGGCAGTGGGTCCATCATTTGTACCCGTAGTAAAATCGGAAAGCATATATGTCTTAGAGGAAACATTATTGTTTTGTAGCACATCAGCTAAATTCCAAACATAATAACAACGCTTGATTTTTATACCAGAAATTTCCTTGTAAATTATCCAACCATTGATAGAAGCTAAGTCGAGGATATTGAAAAATTTTGCACCGGCCAACGTCGGAAATCGGACTTAGTTGAATCTTTCTTGTCATGTGTTCAGGTACATCAACGCCGTATTTAGTCGAGTTATAAAATTTATTAGTCTCAGGCGTCTTTTTTTCATTGCATTCAACTTCGAGTGTAAGATGTCCAGTGCTTAGAAATAAAACGTTTTATATTTCTTTCCTCGGTATTCCGTCAAAGTAATATTATAGTGCTTGAGAACTTTTTTGAATACAGTTCCCCCTTTTTGAGCTTGAATGATTCAGGCATTTCTTTCCTTGTAAGTTTCACGCTGTGTACGTTGTGTGCATAGGCGGCTGGTGCACCAAAAAAGTGGGGGGTCAAAAGAGATGCGAGTGGGTGGGTGGGACACCCTAAAGCTGGTTTTTTTGTAAAATTGGTTTATATTATTGGATTTTAACGTCATTATTGATTAAATTTTCTTCTCTAAAAAATTCGGAACACGGCCTCAAATATCGGAACGGATGGCCACCGTAGACTCCCTCCTTCCAATTCAAAGTTTCATTTCAATTCTTATGAAATAATAACATGAGAAAAACATAAAACACTTATCTATTAAGTCAATTCTTCTTTCTTTAAACTCGTGAATCGATCAATGATGTCGTCACAAAACGGCGTACTCCCAGACACAGAGAAAGCAGGTCAGTTATAAATTTATTTATTTGATATTATGTTATACAATATACATCCGTATTATAAATTAGAAGAAAGATAGGCTGCGATTTTTGTTTTTCGCAAATTGTTCTATTACCTTAATAAAGTCAATATCTATAGTATTTTCGATCTTCAAAACAGCAAGTGCAGAAAGCCTCTCTTGACACATACTATTTCTGAGGTATGATTTTAAAGCATGAAAAACTTCTTTCATATGATGCTAGTTGAAACAGGTATCACAAGAAGAATTTGGATTAGTTTTGTCAAGTATGGAAATATGTATATCACAGAGTTCCTTTTCAAAAAGAAAATTGCATGTTTCCCTCAGTTCTGTTATCTCTGTGGATATTTCTGGCAAAGAGTCGATGTATTTTTTGTACATTTTCTGAAAAATTTGTATCTCTCCCTTTATTTTTTCCATATCAAGATCATATGTTTCAGAGACTTTTTGAATTGATGCATTTTTTATAATCTTTGATGGATTGGAACATGTTACATCTTTTAGAGATTGAAAAATATCCGACTCATTTTCTTTGAACCTTTCGTCTATAGTGTTTAAAGCAGCATCTATAACTGGAAAAGCAA
This sequence comes from Araneus ventricosus, assembly GCA_013235015.1. NCBI lineage: Eukaryota > Metazoa > Arthropoda > Arachnida > Araneae > Araneidae > Araneus > Araneus ventricosus. The sequence continues at coordinate 20,583 of BGPR01005382.1, forward strand.
TATCCATTCAATAGAACGATTTAACACCTTGTGGCATGTTGAAGGAACCGCCGCCTATTTTCGAAGACACTTTTCTAGAGCGTGGAAGTTTTGGAGAAGTAAACGATTTTGCTTTACAAATATCGTTAACATATATCCACAACTTTTCAAAAACAATCTTCACTTCGGAATTCATGCAAGCATTCTTTTGTTGTATTAACCAGTTCTTTAACTGTTAAAAAAATTAGCGATTTTGATTGCAAAGCTTTTGAAAGCGTATCTGTAGCTTCCAAAACTCTTTGGATCAGAAGTAGACAAAAAATGAATTGGAAACTTTCGATATTATTCAGCAAAGCTTCAGCTTGCGATCCATTTTTCGATGGATCGTTAATTTTGAACTTTGAAAAGTGGAGGGGCAAGGTCTCTTTACTTTTGGAAGTGAGGGGGCAGTTGCCCCCCTTGCCCCCCCGGACGAGCCGCCTATGGTTGTGTGCAATTTTCCTTGTACGTTTTGTGCAATTTCTGTAAAACATTCGTCCTATGAATTTGGTTCACTTTCATTTCCAGGAATATATGCATCTTGCGATAAATCAAACTTTTCATCAGAACCAAAACCGGTTTTAAATAAATTAGGAAATATTTGTGAAATTTCTATTTCCGACAACATTCTTTTACCAATGGCTCTTCTCGACATCACGAGAGAAAATATATGACCAAACAGGCGAAGAACATCCAAAGCAATGAATATATGTCATTTGAATAAAGCAGATGCTTCGAACGCAAAAAGAATTGCTGAGAATTCCAATTTTTGCCCCCCCCTCCACCATTTATATTCTTTCTCTTCAAATCATCGTCGCAAAACAAAACATTGAAAGAGTAGAAAAACAACAGAGTAGACAAAACAAAAAATAGAGTAGAAGAAACAACATAGGTGTGATTTATGTTTAGCGGTCAAACTGACCGCAGTCCTCCTTTCTAGGTATAAACATTTATAGTGTCGATAATAATGAGCGAAAACAAATAATTTTTCTTTTACGTGTTCTTTATGAATAATTAGAAAAAGTCAATGAACGAATAAGAAATCGAAGAAGAAAGAAAGGAAATATGAGCGTTTGAAATTCATTTGCGCTCAAAATGACCGCTTCCCCGTCTTTCTAGTGTTAGTTTAGTTTACTTCTATTAATGCCCCGTTTTGAAGCAATACGGGGGCTATTTTGGGACGGACCTCGTAATATTGAACTGCGGTCAGATGACGAGGACGACACCTGAGCTGGGATTAGGACAATCCTCTCCAAACTTCTGCACCACACCAGCGGGAGGACATTTGTCCCCCTTCGAATGATTTGACGTGCAGCTCAGTTTAGTTGGAAGAAAATACGAAAAGTTATTCGAATGGTATGTTTTAGATGCTGCTAGCACCTAAAGTAAAACTTGATCATTCTGATTCAACTGTAATCCTAACTCCGCTTTGTTGTTTAATGTACTCTCAGTTCGAATGGTCTTGTTATTTGGTTGTAAGAATTCAGTGTTATATTTTGTCATCCGATGTCTTTATTTCAAATTGCAGTTATTTATTTTTGAAATGCAGTTAATTTAATTTTAGCTTAAGCGCTTATAGTTACAGCTCTTATTTAAAATGAGTATCCAATTATATACCACCTCATATTAATCACAGTATCTCAATGTCTAAATTTCATTTAATTTAAAACCACTATTCAGATATTATATGACCACGAAAGAAAAATATGTGGTTATCCCATGGGCCATTCTCACAAAAATATACTTTTTACAGTCCCGGGATGATAAAAATTAGAAAGTGCAACAAATATCCTAATATTTTTGTTCATATGCATAATTTAAGTTTTAAGAATGCTATTCAATACGTTTCTACTAAAATAGTTTTACTATTTACACTAATTTTTCAATGAATATAAGACAAAAGTCCCATCCATGGACGTCTCTACACATGAAATTCAAAATAATATTTAATGAAACTCAAACAATTTTTTTTTAAAATGTATTTTTTTCAGTATTAACTAGTTTAAAGTCTCTAGTTAAGGTCTAACCTAACATTTTTTAAAAAAAATAGTTTTACTTAGTAATTAATTTTTACACTTTGTCCCCAATCAAATACGTCTCCCTCCGTGGACAAACAAAATAAATTTAAAAAATATCGTAAATGGTAGCTCATGTCAAATCATCATGAAAGAGTTTATAAGAGAGGCAGACAAATTGTTCTTTAAGGAAAAAGTTTCTTTCTGTTGCGAATTTATTGAATATATTCCAATTTATTAGTTCCACTTAGAGCTTGGTAAAGTTATCAGCGTCCACTCCGTGGGCATCATAAATAAGTTAACAAAAATCTAATTTATAAATAAAATACAACATTTTGATAGGTTTAGTATCGAATTTAATAAAAATAAGTGTACCACTTTATCACGTAAAAACCAAAGCACTTAAAAATTCAAAACTTAGTTTTTGTCTTTTCCGTGGACATGGCATGTCCACAGAGAGGATGGTATTGTCAATGAAAGAGACAAAATCATGATACAGTTAGATAAATTAAAATAATATCAATTAAAAGTTCTTTGGTAGATATTTTTTTATGAAATTTAGTAATTTTCTTTTGTATTTTTTAAAAATTAAAATTATATTTTCGAAAAGAATTAAGGTAAAAAATTCATATGGCATATTTATAATATTAAAGCTTCAATAACGTATAAAAACATTTTAATAGCTAAATTTATTTTTAGAAAAAATGGGAATATCAAAAAATAAAAAGACAAAGCAGTCAGATGCTCAAATTCAGAAGAGAAGAGAGTAGAAAAAACTTAATACGAAACTTACTAGATTGTTTATTAATCAATAAATATATGATATTCCTTAATCTAGTATATAATTGATTACTTTCCTGCAAAATGTTGACTTTCATTTATTTGAAATTGTTTGTAACTATTATTTAACTAATGCACGATCAGTGCCTTTATATAAAAAGTACTATTTATTTTAAAATGTTAAGTTTTCTTGTACTGGTTTTTAATAACTAATTTTATTGTTTAATTATAATAAATAAACATGTAACAAATCTACCCAATAATTAGTCAATTATGCTTTCGTTTAAAATGTAAAAGTTCCTTTTACTATCATGCCTCCTTCGTGTACAGTTCAAAAATTTAAAAAATAAAAAACCAATGAAAAATAAAATAGAAAACTTGACCACTAATATAAGGGTATTTATTAAGCTTGAATGGAAACATCCATGTAATTTTTAAGATTTTTTTACATAATTTTGTAAAACAAAATTTTGTTTAGCTATTTGTACCTTTTTCATAAGAATGACCCCTTATAGCTTCTGGTGACTTCAAATGGATTGTTAATCGAATGAATCCAACTACATTTTATTTGGTATTCATAAACATTTTTATTCCAATCTATTAAAAAATTATCACGTACAGATGATTATAATTGGTTTGTAAATCAAAATTATAAAATAATCAAATTATTATCTGGAGAGACGATTTTCCATTAAATCGTTCTCTAGCATCTTTTACAAACATACAAGAATTCCACTGTTGCGATGTAACGGATTCTGAAAAAAAGTATTGGGAGAAGTTCATAAAATCAATTCAGAATTGCATTTACGATAAAGAGCAGACGAAAGAATGAATACAGTATCAATTACTCAAGATAATTTAATGATTTTCTGTCCCAGAGCATTTTACTTACTTTTATAAATAAAAATAATCTAGTATATAAGCTTTTAGTTAAAAGATTTGATTTCTTGAAAGACATTGATTTTTCTGCTTTGTCAAGTGATAAATTCGCTTACACCAGTAATTTGATTCCCGGCTTTAGAAGTATAATTTGATTCTTGGAAATACTTGAAAAAGCCCATTTATCTCAAATTCCCTTTTGCTTCTATGTTATTAAAATCTTCTACAGAGTCAAGTAACACTAGGCTGCAAGTGACGTTATTGATGGAGACGATAAAAAACTTCTAGCAATTCTCCTAGTGAAACTTACTTAGTTTATTGTGTGGAAATGAAATGTTATGGTATACTTAAATTGGTTTTGGGTTTATGTGGAATATTTAGATATTTATTCTATTAATTTAATTTATAAGGAGTGATCGTCATAAATTTTTAAATTAATTAAAAGTTTCTAATTAGAATCTTCACAATCAATGTACTGAAATTTTTTAAAGGTGTTATAAAATATTTAAAAGAAGCAACGAATAGCAAATATTAACATAATTATATATATATGGGCGAGTTTTCTGGCTTGTTTACTTACATTAAAAACCTTGACTTTATCTGTTGGGATGTTGGACTTCCGCTTTGAAGATTCCATTGACTTAGAATTACATCTGAATTACGTGTTACCAGCACTTAAATGTAAAAAAAAAAACAAAGCAGTAAACTCGCCCATAATTACAGGGTATCCCACAAAGGACTCCTTCATTTTAAAATTAAATAACTCGGCAACAGAGATTGATAGAAGAATGAAACTAATGGTATGTTTATTTTGAAAGCCGTAAAAATCCAATACAGAAGCTTCAAAATTAATTACAGATGGTGCCAGTAGAAGGCTGTATACGCTGTAGTCGTAATACGCAGTCTGAGAAAAAGGCTATAAACTGTTCTTTTCAAGCAATCGTGGTAATCGCATCACATTGGATTCAAATATTCATTCAACGACAGAGATGGCGCATTCCAAGAAGGAAATTTTCAGTTAACCTCAGAAGTGTATCAACGGAAATGGAGGCAAATGCCTTACAGATCAACCCTTCAAGCTCGTCTAAAGTCATTGCTTTGAATTATTCCACATTTACTCGAATAAGCATGGACAGGCCTCCATATTCCTGCGACTGCTCCTTGTGGGGCATATTGAAGGTCACTGTTTTCCGAAACAATCTGCAACCTTGGACGAATTCGAGGAGTTGATATGTGAGGCATGTACCTCTATCTCCGTTGATCGAATAAAGAGGACGATGCATCAGACGATACCCCCCTCTCAACACTTCTAGATCACATCAGGAAGATGGCATATGATAATAAACAACTTAACATGCAGCAAGGAAGTACACGTGATAGATTGTCAGCGGATTCGAAACTATTTTGAATTCAATGAAGGTGATCTGAACACAAATCCAAGACTATCCAATATGAGGCGTTGAGAACCAGAGATGATCAAAACATAATTTTCGCTTAACTGAGCAAGGCATCATATTGAAATGGATCAACATGCTTTCTTTCCAACTCAGAGTGAATCAAAAGAGCTGCCCTCGACTAGATAGCAGCTTTTTTCAAAAGGTTCATTTTGAATATTTATAGAATGTGGTACGTAGATCAGTTCAGCGAAAATTGTGAATTGTTCTGATTCTCAAAGCCTCCTTCCTATACACGCCTGGGTCAACAAATATTCACAGCAAAGACAAAAAGGACTGTTTTTCTGCTACTTAATTTATAACTTAGAGTACTAGAAATGTAGACCGTAAATGGCGACCGTAGTAGTGCAGTGGTAAGGCTTCGGGGTCGGAAGGTTCTAGGTTCGAAATCCGATTACAATAAAAGAACTGCCGTGTATGTGAGCCTGATGCACGTTAAATCAATCGTCATGGGTCAAACGTCTTCTCTTTGATGTGATGCGGAAGTTAAAAGAAAGGGATGCCACCTCAGGTGTCTTTCTCGTCACCTGAATCAGGTTCAAAATTACGAGGACCTTTGCAAAATAGCCCTCGTGTTGCATAAAATATAACTAAGCTAAAGAAAGGGAATTGTGAAGTCGGATTTGTCCACGTATGTATTCCATATTAGGACAAATCATAAAAACCTCGTTCTAACATCACCAATTCTGTAAAACAACACATTCCATTTACCAATTTTCTGAAAGAAACCTATAAATACTTGAACAGATTCAATTGTCTGTCTATTTTTCCAGCTAAAATGGAGTGCCACTATATCAGATAAACCAAACTGAATTAAAATTTTCATTTTTAAAACAATGCAAACAATAAAATATGATCAATATTTTTAACAAAGTTAGAAAATATTTTCATCAGACACTTCTACAATTAATAAATATAACAATTTTCTTTTAACGTAAATAAATAATTGCTATGTCAAGGTTTGTTACAGTTATTTATGAACAGATATAACCATAAATAAGAATTTCACACAAACATATATCATCGTTTAGTACCGAAAATATATTACATTGTCTTTCCGACTGTTTTCCATCCTCTACACATTTTCAAGTTTAATCTAGCGTTTCTGGAATAAAGAAAAATTTCTCATCTATATTTCTATAAAAAATATATTTTATTTCATTCTTTTTCAGGAAAGCTAATATTAAATAAAAAGTCCATTCTCACGTTTTTTGGTTTTATCCTTTTTCGTTTGAGCATAAAATTGAAAGTTTAATGATAGTTCTAGATTGCATTCAAGGATCAGATGAAATATGATACCTTTAATCATGGGTCTGAGGATGAAAACACTCTGGAAGAATTATTGAGGTCTGAAAATGGAAAGATAAAGTGGTCTTTCAAATGTACGAAGCCGTTCATAAATTATCTTTACACAAGTTCTATCACAATGTACAAAAAACAGTAACCTGATCTTTGAATTTATCTTCTAGATCTGTGAAAGTGATTAATATTGCTACAGGACCATGGTAACATGTCTCTTCTTTTCTTTTGAAGAAAGATAATTTTCCTTTCAGACGAAGTAAGCTTATAATAAAATAGAATATATATAGCCCCATCGAAATAAATATTCATGATTATGCGTGAATACGTTTTCCTTTGAAATTCCATAAGGATATTAATATTGGGAAGTCTAACAAATAATAATTAGATTAAATTGTAATTTTTAAAAGATTGCGATTTGTTTTCATGCATTAGCATGTTTGAAGCTGCAGGAAAAAGACCTCATAATTGGAAGGTGTTGGTTAAGTGTTGAAAGACCAACCCTGTCCCTAAACTTCAGCATCGCAACTAGGCTACATTGTTTCACTCAAGACGACAAATTTAAGTAGCAACATCACCGCTTATACCGTTGAAGATACAAGTTGTACAAGTTGACAGTATAAACGGTTTGATCTGGTTTAAGGGCGGAAAGCCAGATTTGGATATGTTGTGCCAAACATATGACATAAAATGAAACTATGTTTAAATAAATCTTATTTCAGAGTTAATAACTGCAAAAATTCCCTATAAATTTTAAAAGGCCATTAAAAATACGCATTTACGCTTAAAACTTATGCCGAGAATATGTTAAATGAAGTCAGAGAAAGAAACATCTCTTAATTGTATAAGGAAAAAATGAATCAAAATTCAAAAGTTAACAAAAATCCAAAATGGGATTCAACAATACGAAAATATCAGAAAACAACAAATTCCCACATTGATTTAGAGGGTAAATAAAATAATTGCATTGGTGTTTATTTAAAAACATTGTTGTAGATAGGAGTATATAATATAGGGGAAACAAGGGATACTTGACCCTACTTTTACTTTTTCTTATATTTCTCGAATATTTGAAATGGTAGCATCATAAAAGGATTTGCTTTTAAGAATGAGAAATGTACTTATGCTAAACTGATAACAAATAAATATATTTCATGAAATCTCCTAGGGTCAAGTATCCCTAACCTTAGGGATACATGACCCTAAGCTAGGGAGGCTTGACCCTAGGGATAGGGATACTTGACCCAACATGCAAAGAGTTCTTAAATTCTTTTGATAATTTGTATGCACGCGAAATTCAGATATTAAGTTAAAATTACTGAATTTAAAAAAAGTTCTTTATAATGAAATAATATTAATGAAACTAATATTAAAAATAAAATAATATGGTTAATATAAAACGCAGCTTTTAATAATAAATTCTAGTTAATAAATTAATTTAGTCTAGTCATTTAATTTAGTCTAGTCATTTAATTAAGTCTAGTCATTAAATTAAATCTAGTTATTAAATTAAATTAGTTCAAAATTTAATAAAGAATTAAAATATTGATTTAATAAAAAGAAAAAATTACAGCAATGAAACTGGAAACCTAGCAACGTCATTAGCGTGTTGAATAATTGCCGGTTTTGGAAAATTAAAAAAAAGAATAGCATCAAAAAGCAAAAAAAAAAAATCTAAAAAATGTTGTACAATACAAGAAATTGAGAAACTTAATAGACTTACTCGGTTCTTCTAATATTTAAAGAAAAATAAAAACAAAAGAATAAAAATATATTTTAGGAGAAAATTCAAATGAAGAAAGAAAGACAAACTCAACAGAAATGGCGAAACGTTAAATAAAACCAAACGATGACAAATAGTTCGAGCAAAAGATTTTCCATTAAACTAATAAATAAATAAATCTTTCTTTCTCAGGCGAGGAAAAAATAGATTTATTAAATTTCAATTCTTTTTAAAATTCTTTCTAAAATAATTATTTGCATTATTTAAAAAGAAATTTTATTCAGTAAATAATTATTAACAAACAATTTTTAAGTAATTCTTCTGAATATTTGAGTCATCATTTTGTATATCATTGAGTATATCATTTTGCCATCAAACTCCACGCACCAGAAAACTGATACCAACCACAAAATGTGCTTCGGTCGGCTACGACATCGGAGCTGCAATAGCTTTTGATAGGGTCAAGTATACTTAATTTAACTTTTTCTAAATAATCTAAAAATTAAACCACTTAGAATTAAGATACTGCATAACATCGTTTATAAAATTATAGCTAGAAGTATACTGAAAACTCAGAAATATTTTAATTCATTATATATTCAATAGTAAACTTCTCATCCACTGAGGAATGAAAAAGTGAAAATTTACTTTTGGATTCCCAAAACATATTTACCTATACATCAGAATGATGGCTTTTCAGAATGAAAATTCCCATGACATAATTATGATGGCTCAGATGGGAATGAATACATCATTATGATGGTTCAGATGGGAATGAATATCCCCATGTGACCAAAGGTCAAATAAAAATGTCAAACAAAAATTACCAACTATCTCATAATCTGAGAAAATCGCGTAGAGTCAAGTATCCCTAGTTTACCCTATTGTAGAAAGTTTTGAAACCAATTTGTTAAAACGGACAATTTTTATACATTTTTATTTAATTTGGCACGTTTCACATTTGTAAAGATTGAATTTTGTAATCGATTTTCCACTTACTTCCAGATGCACTAGCTTTTTTAAATTTGTAATCCCGATGATAATCCAATATTTTAATATTTTCAGAACTTAATTATTCATTAATTTATTAATATAACTAAATTTTGATTCTATAAAAGTAGCACCCACCTGGTTATGAATTTGAGAAAACATTGATTGGAAAATTTAAAAAAAAATAGAATAATGATTGATAAAGTAAAGATTAAAAAGTAGAATAAAATAAAAAATATTCTACTTTATTGCTTCACTAATAAGGGCCCTCTTTCTAAACATTTTTTGTAAAATTTATTAATTCTCTCTTCTAGGATTGATTTTCGGACGAGGCAAAGACGGTTCAAGATTGTTTCTGAAGAACAGTTTGGCCCCCATCGCTTATTTCATTAGGATCATAACCTATTGCATCTTAGGTTTCAAACGACTCGATTTCATTATCAGTGTTATGGTTTAAGACATGCTCTATTCAGGATCATGTATTCAGGTTCAGAGTACACGGGAGGTGATTTCATTTTATCAGCAACTGAAGACTCATTATCCTCATCTTTTAACTTAGGAGAGTTTACGACTTGTATTAAAGCAGAGGCCATTTCCTGAAGTGGTGAGGTTCTCCAAAATTGAGAGGTTTCTGTTGTTCGGAACTGTTCTGATCTGCCTTTTGGACTAAGATCAGTGTTCTTCTGAAGTGATTTTCATTATCAATTGTAGGCTTAGATTGCTTCTTAAGATTCTTCTTTTTATCAACCGTTTTAAAATCGGACAAATCTTGTGGTGGAGCTACTTCACAGATCGGAAAGGAATCTTCCTGATGAATTTTGAATAAAAATCGCAGAGCGTTTCTTTAAGAATCGGTAGTATTTTATTCTGATACATCAGATTCTCTATATTTTTGTAGGGTTTGTGCACTTCCTGTAAAGAACATTTTCTTGACTGCAGATGCGTAGGTGGCTGCTGGTATGGATATCCGAGTTTAATTATTTGCTTAGCTTAACCCTCTAACTACGGGTAAAACTATACACTACAACAACTCGAAACGCAAATAATAATAATAATAAAAAATTAAAAGTCTGCTTTAACATAATTGTTATTTTTGTTTATAAATTAGTAAAATGATTTAAATTATGCTTTAGAACATCACTTAAGACAAAAATGAAACTTCATTTTATTCATTTTGATAGAAAAATTATAAAAAATATAAGTAGTGTCATTCAAAAATATACTGAAAGCCTTTTAACTTGCTCATTTTGAAAAGTACTACAAATGCATGAAATTAACCGAAACTGATTGTTTCTTTGTTTGTTGCGGGTATTATGGCACAGCAGCCATGTTAGGCTATACTGCTCCAGACCTAACTGAAACTGATCAGCTTATAAAGAAAGAATGAATGTAATAAAATAGAAAAAATATATAAAAGTGTATAAAATTATTGGTGCATATCTGTACTTCTATTGGCGACCGCCGTATATAATAGTTAAAAAACATGAATTGTCTATTGTCGATCGCCGGAATGCAAGGCAGACTTGGTAAATCGCTTATTGATGAAAGCCGGGTGTTAAAGGGTTAAAGATATGAAACCTGCTGTTTTATTACATGCTTTTATTTAATACGAATTGTTTCATGATTTTAAAGATGGAATTTTTAAATCTAATTTTCATTTTCTGATCTACTGCAGTTCTGAAATTTTGTGCAGTTGTGAGTTCCTGATCACTCTAAAATATTGAATATTTACCGAACTTAATTATCTGTCAGTCGATTAATATTTGTTGAAATTTTAATTTTGCAACAGAGACGCTATCTAGTTGTCTAATTGGGAAAAATTTGAATGCAAAATTGTATAATATTTATAATTTTTTAAAATATGGAATTATGAAATATATTAAAGAATTATGAAATATATTGAAAACTGAAAAGTAGAAAAAATATGAAAATAATTATAAAAAAACACGAATTTAACATGTACTGTAAAAAGAAATAATGCTTTAATCAAAACTATGAAGGTCAAAACAAAATCTAAAAAGCGTGATGCGCTGAAAACAATACCATAAATAAATTCAACTGCAATGAACATCATAAGAAAGAAAATCCTTGAACATTTATTTAAAATTTAGAAAATTTATTAAATATGATTAGAATTCCATTTACTTGGAGTATTTATATCAGAACGTCAGATTTTCGAAACGCAAAACTGTATGATAAATTTTACATCGTAGCTTTTGAAGAAATGACCTTTGTATGTCGTTTCTAGATACGTAAAGGGGGTGCACACTACGTATTTTGCCGAACTTTTTTCTCGGACGATCAAAAACGATTTCGTCTTTCGGTCGACGGAACTGGTTTTTTCACCGCGGAAAGTGATATTTTTCAGGATATCGGGCAGTCCTTTTCATTCATCTCAGAAGGCATATAATACTTAAGATATTTATAGATTCTACGTAACTTTTGTGTCAATTTATAAAGTTAATTAATGATTAGATTTTAGTTATAAGACTAAATATGCGATAATTCGCTGCACGAGTATTCTCGGGCCTTTAAGTTAAGCGGTTAACAAAATCGCGAAATCAACGGGAATTCTCTTAATTTGAATTTCTTTAGTCCCTTGTAAGTAGATTCTTAGAATAGAAGACAACGAAAACATGTTATTTCAAATACCATCTAAACAAGTTTCTTTGAAAAGGGAAATGATGATATGTGAATTTATTTTCCAACAAACCATCATTTGTTTGTCTTACATCATTTGTTACTATTCCATTTAAACTTGGTTATCCAATTTAGCTTCATCTAGTTGAAAAAATAATTTCGTTTCCTGACGCGTTTTTCTCGTAGAATTTTTGTTATGCTTTAAAGCTATAATATTTCATGGATTTTTTTATTAATTTCCCAAAATTATGGAATTTTATATTATTCAGTATTTTGCGTACTTAATATTGAGTTAATAACATAATAATATAATAACTTTATAATTAAATTTATCACATTTCTGATACACTTATTTCATTTCTGATTCATTTTCATTGGTATCTCTAAATGGTTCTAAATTACGAGGAAGACCCACAATATCTCATGTAGCTTCTAAACAGGGCTTTTCTTTAACAAACCAATTAATTTCAAGGACTTTATAGTAATACATTACACATCATATTTTGCATTCTGAAAATTAAAACGTTAAGACATCTCGAAATTTCGATTCACATATTCAGATACTATGCATTTCATAACTTGAGATATGATTTGATAAAAATTAACAATTTAACTTTATTTCTTAAATGTTAAAAAACAATTTTTTTAGATGGAGCATTGCGTGCTGTCTAAAAAATTATTCGGAGTTAAAAAATTTTTTTTTCCTTCTTATACTAAGCGAAGCTTGGCAACTAATTTGACATAAATAAAAAGTAAAAAACCACAAGATGTTTACTAAGCATTTTTCATTATTTATATGTTTTTGCACCCTTTTCTTCGTTTTGCTTACATGATTCCAAACTAATACCAATGAAGTTTGCCTTTTATATTATGTAAAGAAAAAAAATGAATATCTTATACAATTTTATTAAAAAAGTGGTTTTTTAAATTTTTTTCTAACATGCATGGCAACCGAAATTACATCACAATTTTGATATTGCAATACATCTCATTAAATTTTCCAAAAGTTTAATGAATAATAACTTTTTTAAAATATACTTTTGTAAAGTACAGTTATTAGAAAAATGATTAAGTCAAAGGTTTTCTGGCTTCATCCGAAATTTAGTTTTTATAAATCGCATCATTTTTATTACTCGGAAAAAAATAAGCGCTATTATTGTGGAAAAAAACATTTTGAAATGCCTTTACGTTATGATATCCTGTATTGGAATGACGACGTCTTATATTCTTGTTAATGTAAACATTTCACTCTTATTTCAAAAACGGACATTCTGTAAAAAATGAAGACACCGAAACAAGCTGCTTGGTTTGCTAACAAAACTAAAAATAATAAATTTTTCGAAAAAGTGAAAACTAAAAACTAAAAAATCTTGAAAGATCCTTGACATATTTATAAAAGCAGAAGAATAGCACATTAGTTAACTCACAGTTATCCATGACTGTCATCCTATGTTTGTCGTTTTAAAGTGCGTTTAAGATGAAACTACTCAATTCTAACAGATAAAATTTATAAGTTTGAAATAAAATATATGGAATGTCGAAACTTACTGCGATGTAATATATTTTTATAACGTTTACTTCACAATAGGATTAATGAAGCTATTTTAGGCAGTTTAATTTTTTTAAAATAGGGTCAATAAAGACTAACTGTACTTTTGCATTTAAAATAATTTTAAAAATTCTATCTAATTCGCAAAAGATATTCATTTACTTTTAAATCCATAACTTTTTTGCTAAAATACTTTACTACTTAATATCCCCCCGATAGAAGTGGGCACCACTAAGTGTGGATGAGTTGCTCAGGTTTGTATATGAAGGAACTCGCCCGCCTCGGGGCACATGAATTGGGGGGGGGGGCGGCAGCCCTCCTCCAGTGATAGTACGTACCTCCTACGGGAGGGGTTGGGCCGTGAGGCTGTGTTGGCTATTAGGACCCAACCTCAGTACTCGTCGCTATCGCACGACTGTCATTCAGTGAAAACCCGTGTGCCGTGGCAGGTCGGGGGCTGTATTTACGGTTACGATTACTACTTAATATTCTTATCTTTTGAGACGTGAAACATAAGCTAGAAATAGCCTGCTTGAGTCCTGCAAACTCAGAAAATGGCGAGGTCAATTTTAACCCGCGAGGACGAGCAAGGGGGTGTCCGATACCTCACGCCACGTAAAATGTGAAAAATACTGACTTCCCTTCAATCGAAATGAGTCAAATCATGCTATCTGCCTTTAAGGTCACATTGAACAGACAGAACGTGTTTCAAGAAAAATTTGTTTATTTTTTTTATTGGAATTCACCATAAGGGATGTGAAACTCCCTCTTGAGCGTCCTCGCGTCAGGTTTCTTCGTTCAACTGAATGATCGTATTATGGACAGGAAAATAATATCGTATCGCTATTTAGGTTTTAGGGAGGAAACAAGTGGATTTAAGAACTTTCTATATTTCTAAAATGGAGATTTTGCTGGTACAAGACTTTTATACTAGATAATGGTGTAAGTGAAAATGTCAAGACATTGATGTAAAAGTTATATTATTCTGAGCGTAATGCAACTGTAGTCAGCTGATACATGTGTTATCCGCTTTAACAAATCTATTGATGGAAAAGCTTGTAGAAATTATTCTGAAAAATAAAAGTGTATTACGCCTTAAATAAATTTATTAGATCAAAAGATAAAGTCCATCAGAATTCTTATTTGGATTTCCAAAAAAAAAGTTTTCCTGTGTACCTAAGAAAATTAGAAGCAGTGTTTCCTTTTCCAAATTGTATAAAGATTATTATATTGATGCTTCTTTACTATAAAAAATGTTGAAAGCATGTATGTAAGAAATATACTTTTCTTATACGTTCGCAATGCGCTGACTAATATAATGCATTATTTACTAAATTTTTCGTCTAAAAATTTGCTCTTGTATAACTGAAACTGTTTGCATAAATCATTTGGAACAGATATAGCATAAAAATATTGCTAGTTTTGCTTAAATAGCGAAATTACGAATTGGGGTGTCGGACACCCCCTTGTGCGTCTTCGTGTTACATTTCGTAGTGCGCGTCCTCGCGGGTTAAGGCCTTTTTTCTCATCGAAGCATGCATTTTTGTCTTAACTTCAGTGTAGGATTCGTAACAACAAGGAAACGTAGGACATTTGATGATGAAACCGCTGAGATGTGGTGAAAGCATAAGAGAATCTTTGAAGTCGCAATATCAGGAATTACCTTCAATACCTTTCAGAAAAGTGACTGGCAGTCGTTATGTTCGGTTCTGAACGGTTCAACAAAAAGAACGGCTATCTTTTTTGAGTTTATCTTGTGTATCTCGCACTTCTGCAGCAGCGGCTGAAATTCTGGCGACGAGTTCTTCACTTTCAAGGGAAATCTCAGAGAAGCGGCTTTTGATATGTCTAAAAAATAAATCAATATGCTATACATGGAGACAAAGTTATGGAATTAGCCAATTCATAAGTCAGGAAAAATGAATTTTAGATAATCCTTTACCTCTCACAGAATATGTGTGGTGATCCATCTCGTTTGAATCATATACGCAACAGGATGCCTGGAATATCATCCAGAAATTGAAAACTAAATGTGGCAAACGATGTAAGTGCCAAAAAATCAAGCACTATTTATCACGTTGAAGTTTCAAATGAGAGGTGCTTTATAACATGAAAAGTGCCTGGTATTTTTTTACGTAGTTCAAAAGACGTGGACAGAGGTGCTTAGTGTGAGCAGTGTTTTGCGATTTCCCAACAGTTTTGATTTTGGTACTTGCAACATTTACCCCTTTTAGTTTTCAAGTTTAGCAGGATTCCTACCAGGTACGTTCTACCAACAAGCCATCGGAGAAAAATTGATGCCTTGTAAAGATATCATGAATGATTACTGACTAAGAACTAGCGCACATGTGGCTAGCCATGGCACATGGGCACTAGTGCATGTCACTAGTACACATGTGAATATTTTCATATGTGCCTATTCTTGTACCTACAAGTGCATTCTTAATGTCAAACTAACCGCTACAGGTGAAGGTGGCTTCATACGTGATAAAAACTGATACCATAAAATCTAGCCATGAACTCAGTTGCAGGAATTGTGGGATCAAGAGGATGTGAAATGAAAAGGATAATCCACTACAACCATTGTTTGGATTCGCTGAAAATGGTTTAGGTACAACTTATCATCATGAAGCAATCGTGATATTGTGCGTTGGGTTACACCAAGGATATGAAGAGCATGGCTGCTCTTGAGCGAACTACTAAAAATATCCAGACTAGCTTTATCCAGTTTTGACTTTCTGGCATTCTCATCACACCTACAGCTACATCATTTCATATGCTCACGATGAAACCGTGCAAATGTTTTAGATCGAGTAACTCCCTGTTGGAGGAAAGCCCCCAGTACAGTCGTTAAGTAACTGCTACTGTTGATTGGAGCTCCGGAAATGAAATAAATGTAAATTGAATTCGTTGCTAGTTTTAAACTCTTCTATTGTCTAAGAAGTTAGAGCAGAGCTACAAATATCTGTAGCAAACTGAGAGAGATTCCCAAGAGCATACATTTGGCGTTGAAAACATTTGAATAAAAGCTCTTCTCCAAATGAAATCTGCATACTTGATTTTCTCCATCAACTTAAAAATAACAACAAGAATAACTCTTTTTTGTTTGCAGAATATATGCTTGTCAAGGATAAAATAATCTCTAAATATCTAATACTCCTATATTTCATATTTGATCTCAGAAGCTATGAAAAAAATATTGGTTTTGAGTTGTGATAAGAATTCTTAACATGTGTTCCATTATCTTGCAATCAACATTTTTTGTTCATGTATATTTTACAGTTAAAGCGTGGAATCCGTTATTTCATAGAATAACTAGGTATTTCGTGAATTACCTAGTTGAATACCAAGTTATTCTATGAAATAACTGAATTATATGCTTTAACGGTAACATACATAATAAAATATGTTATTTCATTAAAGAGAGGAGATGACTGACTGCATTTGAAATATCTTTTCTAAAACATTAATTTTTTTAAATTTGAGAAATTTAAATAATTAGATGCTAATGTAGTGTTTAACCAGAGGGTTGGAGATCAGGATCCAGCTTTGAGTAAACAGCTTTCTCAATGATTATTTTTCATTAGCCTGCTTGCTCACACATGATATTTTAGAATAAAAAAATACTTTAGTATTTTTAATATCGTTAATAAATTATAGTGCTATACAAATGAAGTATATGGTAAGATAAATTTAAAATCTGTGATTTTTTTGATGATGAATTTCTTTTTGAATTCTTGGGCAAGAAAATAAATTTATGGAGTGGATGTTTAATGCAAAGGAAATATTTAATATCCAATAATTATATTCAAAATAGATCTTTACAGATGTAATATTTTTATCATTTCGTCGCTTAACAAGCAACACCACCTATCTCAATTTTTTGAGATTTCACAGAGGAAGGAAATATTCAATTTTTCTCTACCAATAACGGATATATCTGAATTATTTCACATCCGATATGAACATAAGACGGGAAGTTGCAACTAGATGTGAAAAGATTTTAAGAAATATTCGTTACTGGTTGCGAAAAATTGAGTATTTCTTTCCTCTTTGAAATTAAAAAAAATTTAGATAGGTAATGTTGCTTGTTAAGCGACGATTTACAAAAGTTAAAAAGTGCAATATAAACAAACGCTGCTACATGGTACATTTTAGGTTGTCCACCTGTTGATGATAGCGCGAGAATTCATGGATTCAGTCCCTTTTTACCTTCTTTGATCAATAATCTGGATTTTATATAAGTAAACTTTAACTAGGCTTAAAATTAATACTCTTATTTTAAGCATAAATAAGAAATTTAAAGAAAACATATCAGATTTAAAATATTTAAATGAAAAATCAATTCTTTAAAAGTACACATCTTATTTTTTGAAGACTGTTTACTTTATGTTGAATTTTAAAAAAACAAGATTTTTTTTGGACATAGGGAAATTTTATTTCATTTTTTATTTAGTTGTATCTTACACAAAATATAGGCGTTGACGAAAACAACACTCAGAAAAGGAAATTAATTCTATGCCCCAATTTTCTTGTTTTATTTCGATTTGATTAAGGATTTCGATTTGATATTCCTTCGATACAGAATTACCGATGGCAAAAACGAGATGTAACAATAATAACAGTATGCCAATTGAATCCTTCTCATACTTTAATAACAATATAGCAAAATAGGACTGCAATGTTGCCTTCATCAAATTCATACAATAAACATATATGATATCATATATATTTTTCAGTCTCTGCCATCTTAAGCCATTGAATCTTCAATTATTTTGGCCCATTAATTGGCTAATGTCAGGAGTATTGTGAACCGAAAAATTCTTGCGACGTAATATCTGTATTGATAATTATACGTATAAATAGTGAATTTTATGCATTAATTGAACCAAAAACCATTGTGCACAATTAATACATAATTTCAAATACTTTATTTCTTTCGAAATTCCATTTCATGTACTTGCCAGTGCTCCTACTGATAGATATAAGAAAATTCTCTGTTGTAAATATAGTAAACATTGTATACTCATATAACCCTCTCTTCACTTTATTTTACTAAGTAGTGATAGTTTATTGATAGTAAAATTGTATCCTAGATAAAAATAATATATGAACATTGTTTCCTGTTAAAGAGTGTTATGCTACTTATTCACACATTGTTTAGTTAAGGATAGCCGTACTTATCATTTAACGACCAAGATACTTCCTTAGACGCGTTCAGAAGGCCCTTTCGATGCAGCTATTCAGCATATTGAAATGTCATAAGCGCATAAAATAAACAGATATTTAGTTACGTCACAGATGCACGTATGACATCTGCTCATGAATAATAAATGAATATCGTAAGTATTAAGCGGCTTTGCGTGGATAAAAGAAGATGTGAAAACCCGGTAGAAAAATTCTGTCCGCCTTAAAATAGTGTGATTTATTAGAAGTTATTAAATAAGTCACGAGAGACGCCAGTTCTGGTAACATAAAGTAGAGAATACCAGCCTCGGCATCTTAACTATCAATATATTAACCCTGCATCTTAACTATCAACTATATAAATGAAAATGATATGATTAACCCTTTCGCTTACAACGTTTCTGGCAAGTGCATCGAATGACAGAATTTCTGCTATTTAAATCCGTAATTAAGTCAACGTATCAATTAATTTTAAATACAAAAATCACCTAGACACGCTTAAATGCTTCAAATATCCTTTACCATCTTAAATAGATTGAAATAATAAAAAAATATTCTTAATGGGTGGTGTCATCTAATTAGGAATGTTAAATAAATTCGTAGCGCAAGAGGTTAAATATTTAGTGTCAACCATTGTGGAACTTTTGTTTAAATAAAAGTGACTAAAAGAAAACTGAAATAATTTAAAGATGAAAAATGATTGATAAGAGATTTTTCTATCTTTTATCGCAAACTTTCTACTAGAATTATGATAGTGAAACAATAAAGAATGGAATAAGCAAGAGAAATTGAGTAAAATGAGCAGAAACGCAACATCGGTTTACAGTGGCGAATCCACGAGTTGGGTCGGGAGGGGGGGGGGGGTGAGTTCATAAAAATTTAGTCTCTTCGTGACGAATGTTAAATCTCATGGCTTATGTAAACCAAAACACTTTAACTTTACAGACTTTACTCACCTGGCAATAAGAATCATAAAGAACATTACAATACTTTCTATTATCTAATAAAAAATACAATGAAAAAATTATCTAAAAAATGTCTTCTACTGCGTCAACGCTACAAGTGTAAGTGGAATGACTAGAAAAGTAGAAAAACTTTCGAGCGTGTCAAGCCAGAAAGCAATGTTGTCACGTCCTAATTATTTATTTTATAAAAAGGGAAATTAAGAACAAACAATTATAGTGATTTTAAATAAAATCAGGAATTCTGGCTTAGATCTGGGGGGGGGGAACTGCAGCCACATATACCCCCCGGATTCGTCATTGTCGCTTTAGAAAATGAAGTGCAACTCACTAAAAAAATGAACATTGAACATTTAGATTGGTGTAATTTGGTTCATAATCGTCCCTAAAAGGTAACCAAATAAAATGAATAAGAAAAATTTTAGAAAGCAAAATTTCATTAGTTCACTAATAATTACAAGTGTTTTTATTTTAATTTCTACTTTCTTCACTTTAATTTATAATTCATTACTCTAAATATTTTGAAACCTAGAAATCATTTCTTTTTTCAATCAATTCACATCCATGGGGTGGAACTAGTATGGAATAAAAATTTAATCATATTACTCGATTAACTCTTAATTAGCTCTGAAAATATCAAAATACTGTATTGTTTTCGAGAACATACAAGTGAACAAATTTTCAAAACTCTAGCACTTCAGGAAGTGAGTAAAAATTTGATTCAATATTTCTTCTATTCAAAGATAAAACAAGTCAGTTCAAATAATCCAGTCCTTACGAGCATAAAAGCATCCTACATTAACTGTATTGAAGAGAGCCAGCACTGAATTTCGAGCTACATCTCTAAATCAGTAAGCTGCTACAATAGTAGTACCCCAGCGAATTACCAGACGACACTCAATAGATAGCACAGGCGATCGGATACCTCAATAGACATAAATCAACACCTATTTTCGACTATAGTCAGTGATTTGAAAGCTACATTTTGCAACATAATGCCCAGGTAAATAGTACTGTGTGAATTTAATCCTATAGTACTGAAAAGAAATTAATATATTTCAAAAGAATTTATTTTTAAAATAATAATAATCTGTATTCCGTGTAAGAAAATCTCTGTAATTAAAGTAAGGAAAATTCAATTCCACGGAGCTCTCTCTATAGATCTAAGATGCGTAGAAGCGTATACTACTTCATTCATTTGTGATTTGGGCGCTCTTATCTTTCTACGTGCTATCAACTTCAGTTGTCACTGACCATAGCCAAACTGTTCAGCTGGCTTAAATGTTGATATTCAACTTAATGTTCTATGTTGCCTTTAGGTCTTTTGATCTTTAAACATTCTGAAATACAAACATATCAAATCTTATACTAAGCAGACACTTTTAGTAGTACAACTGGATCCATAATTATAAAACAAAGAATATCGGGAGAGTTTGGCATCAACTTTCTAACTTACTACCACAATATGACGTGTTTCGCATTTAGCTTTACAGTGTATTGAAGACAAATGAGTATGTATCTTGTAACAGTACTTCTTCCCGTCGACCGATTTTGTCAAAAATGTGTGAGAGATCTATAATTTTGGTGTAAAGTCCACAGAAAATTTTCATTTGTCTAAAACGCTGTCACTTTGACTTATCCAGTTCATATATACTTAGTGCTTTACTCACGGCCTTTGACGTATTTGGTCATAAATCTGAATTATATCTACAACCTTGATGTAAAGACCATATGTCAAACCTTTCCGTTTTCGATTTTTCGTTTTTCCATAACAGAGACAGTCTTCCCGTAGTCAGATTTGACGAAAAATTTTATACAGATCATTAAATTCAGTATTGTGATTACGTAACCAAATTTCAGCAATTAATCTTCTCATTACAGTGATTTGCATCGAAGTGTTCGCATATATACTGACAGAAAGACGGACGTAATTCCAAAAAAAAAAAAAAAAATCCAGATTCAGATAAATCTAAAACGTGGATAATATTAACTCTGCATAAATCGTACCACTGCCTAAGTGGCTGAATTTATTTATAGGTTTGAATATTTGGTCATTTCACAATATTTTAGACCTATATATGACATTTTTTACATGAATTGATGATGCTTGAATTTTTGATGCTTGAAATATCCAAATTTTCGGATAATTCAAGCATCTTTTTTGAGTTTTCTGAAAATTTTTTATTTAAAAATGAAGAAAAATTACAATCAGGAATCAGAAACAAAGCTAATGTTATTCCTAACTTAAAAGAAACATTTGAATTGGTATTTAAGAATGAATACAGCGCTTTAATTAGTAGAAACAAAATCGGTTATCTTCTTTTGACGTAAGGAATTAAACCTATTTGATGATGCGAAACGCAACTATGTTTTTCGTAATCATTCACCGAGTACCCAAAGCTAATAACTCTAGTGCATTTTATATATCGAGAGTATTTTACCGATTAGTTTAGTTTAGTTATATTAACGTCTCGTATTGAAGCAGCACGAGGGCTGTTTTGGGATGGACTTCATAATTTTGAATCGCGGTTCGATAACGAGAGCGACACCTCAGCTGGCGCTCCCTCTGCAAGCTTCCGCATCGCATCAGTGGGAGGACGTTTGGCAACTACGTATGATTTAGTTAAAGCCCTGAATACGTCTCTTAAGTAGCGACACGTTCAATCGTCCGCCATTTTGGGGGGTAACGGCCACTCTCTCCTTGAGTCTGCTATTGAGAAATACGAAGTTTCGTTTATTGAATGTGGACTTTTATTAACAAATGTTTACAGATTCCCAAATATAATTTAAATACCTAATGATCTACATATAAAAAAATCATTTTACCTTAAATAATAATTTATTTTTTATATTAAAACGCATACTGTACTAAATGCGTGTTTTGAAATAATTCGCGATCATTTTGAAGAATAATTATATTCAATTTTTTTTGCTAAGACTTTCTTAGTTATAAATTACTCCAAACCAGGGTTGATAAAAATCATGATTTTTTTAAAAATAAAAAAATCGGATTTTTTAAAATTTAAATTTATTTAAGTATAGTATTTGATACAAACATATATGTTAACTTAAACCGTTCAATGTAGATTCTTTTACGTTAATGTTACAAAAGTAATGAAATATTACATATTGATCAATACAGACGTAGACAATGCTTCGTTTCTAAACATTGCAATATTTACTCTGTGATTCTGTTTTCATGACATTTAATTTTTTACTATACCGAGGTTTTATCATTCCATTTTTCATTCCAAAAAGTTATGATAGATTTTTCGGTCAGTACATTGGTAAATTTTTTTTTATATCTCAACACATAATCATTGAACAGGTAGGAGTCGTAAAGAAATAAACATTTCAGCAGTGCAAATATCTCCTAGATAACATTAAGCCAGCTTATCTGAGACAGTAACAAGAAATTGACTCTTGAAACGAATGAAAAAAGACTCTAGATTTAAAAATTAATTTATTTCATCTAGGTTACAATATAATTGTGCGAACATTACTTTGTCATATGGTAAAATCACATGACATGAAACAGTTACATACTACTAAAATGGGCTCATTTAGAGAACTTCCTGGTTACAGAGATAATAGTCACTAAGTTCTTAACATATAAGAGAATAAAAATTATTAAACATTGTGAGTGGCAAATTTAATACGTGTGTTTAAAGCATAGGATATGAATGCAGCCAATTTGAACAGTAAATTTAAATCTCCATCGACGGTTAAATCCAAATACTTAGGCAGAAAATCCCAAAACTATTTTAAAGTTAAGGAGATATTTTTCAATATCAAAAAGGATAAAGGGAACTCTTATTTAAATATCTATCATTTTTGTCTATTTTATATTGATTTTATTAAACAAATCATGGTCCCGCCACGTTTAGTTAAATATCAAATTAAAGTAATCTGTCAAATTAACTAATTATCAAATTAGCTGTTTGATTAATTAAAATTAACTATTTAGTTAATTAAAGTTAAATAATTAATTGTTACAAAATCTTCACTAAAAACCTTTTAATATAAAAGTTGTTCGTTCTGATAAGATGATAATTCGCTTAATTTAATTTTTTTCCCCCTTTCTTTAGTTGTAGAATTGAATTTTTTTCCCTATCTTCACAGGCATTTTAGCTCATAACTTATAAAAAATTGTAGCTATCAAAAAAGTTTCAATACAAAAGTTATTTATTATAAAGAGGCAATAATTCGCCTATTTAGAATACTCAATTATATATACTCACATTTAATTTTTTTTAATAGTAGGTCTTGAATTTATGGCTTCATATAAAATAATTTATTTTATCTCTGAAGCGGCAATTCTCATGCCAATTCTCTTGCTAGAACATTTTTTTTTATCTTCCTTAGCTGTTTAGCACTTTTTAGCTCTTTAGCACTTTTTAGCTCTTTAGCACTTTTTAATTAAAAAGTGCATTCTGTGAGTGACAAAAATGCTAACAAGTTTAACCATCAAATTACAGCACTGAGGAAACTGTTTAAAATGCTCCACAGAAGAACTTAAAAATAATGACTTCAATTGCTTTAAATCCAATTCTGCTTTCAGAACTTTTTCTTAATTAGACCTGAAAAGATTTTCAACATGTTTTAAAACAGTGAACACTTCTTCAGACACATAAACTAAACTGTTTACATCCCTTCTAAATTCTTTCATCTTTGTAAACATTTGTATTTTATCGTTAATACAATTAGAGTTATCAGACAGTGTTGCAATACACGTGGGGCAAAGTTTGCTCCTGCTTAAAATAATTTTCCCAATACAACCACATAAATAGTACAGTGAATTTTCCTCACTCTCTGGCAATGCAATTTCAACAATTTCACTGTGCATCTCCATATCAGCTTTGTCAAAGTCAATATCGAAGCACAATTTTTCAGCATAGGTGATATTTAACAAATCACTTTCAGGATAACATACTTCAATCTCACTTTTTTCAAAGTCAATGTCAAAACTTAGAACTCTTTCATCAGAAAATTCCTGAGCAATGAGATTTTTATTCTCAGAGTAGAGTTGAAATATGGGTGTACCCATTTCTTCATCAGCGTCACTGAAACTGTTGCCTTTAACACCAAACGTGAAGTACTGAGAAAGAATTATCAGTTTTAGACAAGTTTTAAACTCCTTACAATTAGGAACAGGATTTTTTAAACCTGATAGTTGAAAAGAGATTTTCAATAGCATGTTGGGAAAATCTTGATAACAAGATGAATTTAAACTTGTGGTCTTTCAAGTACATTTCTTGTAAAGCCAACATAGACGTTGTCGTAAAAACGATTCCAGTTTGAACTGGCTTCCATACACCTCGTATGCCTATTTTCAAATTGCTGAAAAGCCAAATGACGCTTTCAAGAAAAGCAACCGTTTCATCATAGTTCCGTTTGCTTAAACTCAGTGACACAGAATAAGATCGTGAAGTCACGATAGCAAACCACCTTGCCACTGTTTCGATGAACCATGCTGTAGCTAGAGCAGATTCATCTAGCTTTTTTTAAATTCGCGTAGTATCTCAATGCAACAGCAACACAATTGTTTATCAAAACATGCGCAGGTCCAACTTTCATTTTATCGTAATGTCCAATGTCCAAGCAACTGGCAGTCAATTGTGGACATAACTTAAGTTCATTTTGCTCTTCCAAGAGTATAATATCTTGAATATGAGCAATCGACACTTCATTTGTTACTAGATTTTGTTCTTTAACAACTTCAGAGGGTAGATATATAATTTGACCTTGAGTGAGATGATTACGAAGGTTTTTTAACATGTGAGGGGCATCTGCTACAATCAATAATTTCCTACAACTATTTGCAGGATGGAGACAAAAAGCTTGAATGTCAAGATCTTTTGTTCTTTTCACACCAACTTCACATTCTCTCCTGAAAGCCTGATTATGAGGACCCATGTCAGATACAAGAGAATCAATTATCATTCCAATCGATTCACACTGCTCAATTATTTTAAATATAACCTTCTTCAAAGTTACAGGGCAAATCGATTGCCCAGTAAAATGGTAGCCAACAACTTGCTTCCACCTTGTAGATACACCTTCTATGAAAGAAACTAGTGCATGTTTGGCAACTTCTTCAAAAGTTCCATTGGCAGAAGGTATCGTCGGAGTGCCAATCACACATTTTGTAGAAGTGTCGAAACTTAAGCCTTCTGCTATTTGCATTTCATCTACCATAATACTGACATACCGCTCCTCATGCAGCATAGAAGAGATTTTAAGTTTCAATAGATTTAAAACTTCATATGAAATGCCAGGCTTTAACGTGAAATTCTGAATTCGTCTCTGGAGAGTTCTTTGGATTGGTAATGGATAACCACTTTCAATTAAATAATTGTATCCTTTGCTGTTGCAGGATAAATAGATTTTCAAAGCTTTCTCCATAGTTTCATCAGACCATACCAGTCCTTTACCGAAGCCTTTTTTAAGGCAAGCTATTTGATCATCAGTGAATACAACAGAAAGATGTTTTTCTAAGTTGTCCATCTCCTGCTTATTCTGTCAAAACTTTTTTTGGAGAATATTCAACTTTCTTTTAAGATTCTCGATTTCTTTTTACTGTCTCCATTCACAGCACATTCATGAGTTGAAAGTGTCATTTCATTCCCTTCTAGTAGCTGATCAAGAACTAAAAAAAAACAAAATTCATATTAAAAAATAAAGCAACAAAAGCATATTTCTGTAATAAACCTTGCTTTTAAATTGTTATAATGAATAATTTAAGAGTAATTCGAAAGTTGGGTAATTTTAATTTACCTAAACAAGAAAATTTGAGGTAGGTTAATATACAAAATTAGAAACCTGTAAACGTAAATTAGTTATATTTATATTATTAATTAATCATTATTATTTAAACGTAAATTTATTATTTAATTTAATTATTATGCTAATTTTACCTGGTGCATTTTCTGACAGAACATCTTCAAATTCAGGTGCCTCTACAGAAACTTGATCATCATTACCTACAAAGTAATATTACACTTTAATAGTTTACAAATATATTTCATTAATTTTAAAGCATATAAAAGAAATTTCTAAATTAGTGCTTACCATTTTTATCACCCATTGAAAAATCAACAGAGTATGATGCATTAATTAGAGAATCTTTCAGTAATACATATTTAGATGGTTTTCTGGATTTTTGTGGAAGTAGATGGCTGAAAACTGAAGGAACAGCAGTCTGCTTCAGAAGGCGTCTTTTATCAGCTCTATGATTTTCAAATTGATCCTCCGTAAAATGTACCTGTTTAAAAATTTATAATTATGCATTAGAAATAAATTTAAAAAATAATAAATATCAAAAAGTTGAAAAAACAACCAAATATTTTAAATTTGCATATAACGATGAAGTAAAATATCAGTTTTTTTCAAAATTTAGAATTTATACGGTAACAGATATCTAAAATTTTCAAGTCTAACAAATTTTTAAACTTTCTTTAAAAACACCATCTCTTCTTTATTTTGCATCAAATATATTTCAAATTTTCATTACTATACAATGCTTGGATAGCTCTGAAACAAAAATCTATAACCTTATGTAAAATGAAACAACAACATATTTTTTATAATATTTTAGGGGGAAAATCCAGGAAAAATTATAACAAAAGTGTATTTCTGTTTCTGCCAGAACTTTTACCTCTAAAACACCAACTATTACAGTTACTGATTGTTATATGCATACCAAATGCGCAAGTAACAGAAAATAAATAAAAAATGCTCGGATCTGTACAACAAATACTAAAAAAAAAAAGGTTTGGGATTTAAAAACTAATATTTAAAAGCTTTAAAAAATGCCACTTGCATATAAAAACTGTGACACAAGATCTAAATTATAATTCACAAACATCCAATTTAAAATAATACTATTTATAGCTCAAATTTTTCCTCACTACAGTTCTTAAAATTCTATTTAAATGAGCCTATTTCTTTTATATATACATATATATAGGATAAAAAAAATTATTTCAAGCACATTTAAAGTATTTCATTTTTTCTAGCTATTTCTTATAGAAATTGAGTAAAAATGTTTTTTTTTGCATTCATGGATGAAACAATTATTTTTAATAACTTAAAAATTTATTTAACAATATACATAATTTAAGTCAAAACCATAAAATTAAGCACCTTAATTATTAAATAAAATAAAAGAAAGATTCATTAATTAAGAAAACAAAAATTAGCAATTTTTGTTCTCTTTTAATGACCTTTCATCAATTAACTTACATAACACCTACAGGTAAATAATTTAATAGGCGAGCATATCAAATGCAGTTTAATTTGTTAGAATTTCCTTTGACAAAAAGATACTTGCATTACATTACTAATAAAAATATGATTAAAAATCTTGAATAAGTGTATAAATAATTAATTGAATTCGAACTTACCTCACACAATTTGCTATTTTCATTTGGAATCCATTTATCTCTCCCGATCCTATGCAGCCACTGTTTTCTTCTCTCTGCATTACGCTTACCTACAGGTAAACGATATAATTTGAAGCCCGATTTCACGCTGTCCGAACATCCAACAGCACAGCAAGTGGGCATCTTCAAATTTTAAAGTATCTATTAAACGATATAAATATAAAAGCGAAAATGGGTAAAACAGATAGAGCGTATAATGCTAAAAGCGCGATACACACATTCAAGCAAAGTCCCAACATGGCGGCTGTTTACCCATGTGACTGGCAACTTCCAATCAAAATCGGCACGAAGTCTATGGGGAAAAGAGTGTCGCTACTTAAGAGACGTATTCAGGGCTTTAGATTTAATGTGCAGCGGACCCCATACACGGCAGATTTTCAATGGAATCGGTTTTCGAACTTGGAACCCTCCGGTCCGGAAGCCGAGACCTTACTACTAGGCCACTGCGGCCTCGAGCATTTTGCCGAATTTTCCGTATATTCCAAATTTCCCGAAATTAAAACAGAGGTCAGCCCCAATTAGTTTGTATTTGCGAGGTTCTACTCTAGTGCGAAATTATTTCATTACATTCCATCGAAACTTTTTTCGTGCCATCTAAATGTTAGCATCGATCTCCTTTCAGATTTTTGAGTTTCATGATCAAAGGGTTAAAGATCCGAGTCCTCCATTCACCAAATACCACGTCCCCTCAAAAGTGGTGCACCTTCCCGTTGATGATGCACGGAAGTTTCAATAATGAACGCTGTCTCACTTAACAGATATTGAAAATTCTGATTCATCCCTGAGAAGCTTCAAAACCGAATGCTTATTAACCCCTTAACTTACAATATCGTGTGAGAGACGGGGTACGACGATCGGACAAAACATACACATCACGTCTGAGAGACGTGGTACGTCCTTCAGACTACACGTGTCAAATACTTACTAATTTTCTTTCACTTCATTATTCATTTCAAGATAATAAATCTTTCATGTTCAAACATCATTGGTGGTAATTATTTATTAAACATCTTGCGAAATAAAATTAGTTGCACCTTACTCATACATTTACATATCAAAAGATATGTGCGATTTTCAGAACTTCGAACGTTCAGCCAAACTGGGAAATGGCTCGACGTGTGACCGACCTTGTTGTTTAGTTTTAGTTATATTAACGTCCCGTTTTGAAGCAACAAGAGGGCTTTTTTGGGACGTCACAATATTTTATGTTATATATAATTGGGACGGCCTCGTAATTTTGCACCTCTGTCAGATGACGAGGGCGACGCCTGAGCTGGCACCCCCTATACCAAGCTTCCGCACCACGCGAGCGGGAGGACGTTTGGTCCCCTACGTATGACGTATGTGCAACGGGCCCAATAGGCGGTGGATCTTCGGTGGAATCGGGTTCGGAGACTTCAGCTCCAAGGCCGGGACCTTGCCAGTAGGCCACCGCACCCCTCCGAACTTTTTATTGTTTATGGCACGCGCTATTAGAACTTAAATCGTAAGGCAAGGAGTTAAAAACCTGAGTAGTTGGCGACATTGAATTTTATCGATTAATATAACAAACATACATTTTTCGAAAAAAAATGTTTGTAAAATCTGTCACATGGAAAAAAATGTGCAAAATAATGATATGAGAGTTTAAGTAGATCTCGATTATAAACATTTCAAATAGAAATATGAAAATATAAACAAAAATAAAAGTGTTTTTTTAAATTGCGTTCAATAAAAAGGAGAATTTTTCTTCAAATCATAAAAGCGTGAGATTATGACAGAAATACTCAATCCGAATTGGATTTTTATCATATTTTTTATATATTTTAATTTTTATGATTGTTGTTTGGGAATTTTCTTCCTTATGATATTCAGTGCGACTTAAATTTCTTTATGTCTTTTCATGTTTCAGTTTTCAGCGCATCATGCATTTACGATTTTGTTTCGATGCCCACATTTTGGATAAAAAATATTTTCTTCTTTTATAAAAATAATAAAAGCGTGTCTCAAAACATTTTCTTATTATTTTCTACTTTTTAGTCCTTAATATATTTCAGGATTCATTATTATATCTCATTAGAATCTTGAATATTTCCCCTCATATTCACTACGAGATGGCACCGCTTTTATGGAATCAAAATTTAACAAAAATTAATAAATTAACCGATACTTAAGTTTTGATAATACTAAAATATCATATTTTCATAGGGAATACAAAAGTGTACAAAATCTCAGAACTGTGGAACATGAGGAAGTGAATGAAAAATCGATAAAATAATAATATTTCTACAAACAAGTTAAGAAATCTCGAAAAATTGTTATGAATTAAAATATTAAATTTTCTCAGAATCTTATTCCAGTAGATATAATCACCACACAGCTTATTTATGCATCAAGGGCAAATTTACCACATTCACTGATTAACGTCAGACTTAGTAAAGCGTAATTTTACTGTACCGTATGACGATGTGTTAATAAACAAATTCAATGCAATAATACAGAATTAACTGTATTCAGCTCTATGTATTATCGGATTATTAAGCACTGTTTGTAGCTTTATCAGAAAAAAGACATTTATTTTTGTCAAAACAAAAAAAAAATCCCTACATAAATATTTTATACACAAAGCAATACATTTCTGAAATAATGTTACATGATGGAACTCAGTTTATCGCATCAGTTCACTGTGTTACATAGTAATCAGCCTTTGATTCTAGAGTAATAATACAGAAAAGATTCTGGAAATTTTTGACACTTGATGTAGCAACTCTTCCTAATCATTAGGAACCCCATGGAATTTCAGTTATGAAATCATTGAGGGGAAAATATTTACTTTAATTCACTTATATAAAGTGAAAGTTGCCATCCAAGACAGCAGTAGCAGATGTTTCGATAGTAAAAAAACTCCAATAACTTCTTTCTCAAACAAGTTGTTTGTGTCAAAAGACATTCTCTTTCAGGTATTGATATAATGTTACCCACAGTTTCAATATATTCGTTAAATTAACTGTATAAAGCCATCAAGCGCTTTCTGGCAAAGAAAAATAATTTTACTCTTACAAATATAATTTTAGAACTTTGCTATTTTGTTAATTGATACTTTCTATAAAATATTCCTTTCTAGGGAAAAGTTTGTTGTAACTGGGTCCTGTTTGTTTGCTGGAATTTTCATTTGGTTGTTAAGTAAAATATTACTAAAGGTTTACGTTTAAAGATGTCTAAGTGTTTTGGATTTGACATCGTTTTTTTTCTGATAGCTTTAAATACTAGACTTTGAAAAGAATAATCCATTTTTGATTATTTATAATCAATATTTGTATAAGTAATTTAATTTTTAAACTACACAAAGAAATTAAATTGTATATATCTGTTTTGTTTGAGAAAATTATCTTGTGAAATTGTTTGTTCTCTGCTATACTTATGCATGCGTTCGTATACATATTTGTATTATGTTTTTGAAAACATCTTCTTGATCACTCATTTTTTTAAAAAAAATGCTATTTGAATTTATTGTACATACCTTTTATTTTTAATAGCAAGTAAACATCCTTCAGTAGTAACAGTAACAATCCTTCTAGTAGTTTACATCTTTAAACGTATGTGCTTTATCACGAGAAGTAAGTGGATAAAATAAAAGCAAAAACATAGCTTCAATGACTATTAAAGAATATCAACAACACAGACTATCACACACATTCTTCAGTAACGAAACAGTTGAATGAAAACAATGAAACACAAATTGAAAATTTCAAATTTAACAGCATTTGATAAAAACAAAAAACCCTTTCATATATATCACTGAGCTATCTTTTTCCTTATTCAGTACTTCAGTAATTAATAACATCACTGTTTTAATTGAATGAAGTTGCCTGTACTTCTACTTACATTAAAGCAGAATAGAAAAAATAAAATAATAACTTTGAAAAATAATGGAAATTTAACCACATTCACCAGTTACATATTTACCCAGTTTTGAGAATTATTATGTCAGAGGAATATATCACTCTAGATTTAATGAAATGTTATACTTCCGAACAATTTACCTGAAGATATTTATTGAATTAAGAAATGTAAAACTAACAAGCGACTACTACAACTTGACAAAGTTCTTTCGCATCTATGTTTCTTCTTGGTTAGTTAAGTTTAGTTACAATAACGTCCAGTTATGAAGCTATATGAAGGTTATTTTCAGATGAGCCTTGTTATTTAAAAAAATGGTAAGATGACGGCACCTGAGCCAGTAATCCCCTCTCCAAATTTCCGAACCACAAAGTTTGACCTTGACGTATTGGCCATGCAGCAGGCACATATGTTGACAAAGAATCTTTGTTGGATTCGGGTCCCGAATCCGCAACCCTCCGTTTCCGAAGTCGAGATTCTTCTACCTGGTCCTCAAAGGGCCTTTTCATCTTAACCCTCTGGCTGTCGAATTTTTTTTAATTACTATTTAGATGCAACGTTTGAAAACATGTTCAAATACCGTTTAACCAAGCGAATTGTTAATTACATGCAAGGCTTTATTTGTATAATATGATACAACATTTTTAAAAACCCATTAGCTTGCGAAAATAGCAGGATGCAGCAGAAAATACACTTACTTCAACCTGAGGGATAAGCAGTCAGAGGGTTAACGGAAGATGAACGTCACATGTTTGTTGTAGAGAAAATAAATATATCTAAATAAATCTACATCCAAGATTTTATTTTTTGTTTAGCTTCCTTTAAAATGAACGGTTAATTTTTAGGAATTTATTAAATTTAGTTAGAGGTCATCTATTCCGTGTCTATATACTTAAAGATATAAAAGGCACCGTGAAAGTGAGAAAAATTTTAATGTTTAAAGAAATGCCACTAGTTGTTGAAAAATAGAGATGCCTATGAATCATGGCACGTATCGATCTGGCGCTGAGTTTGACAAATAAAAACACTTGTCACTTTATAAATCCTACTTAATACTCTTGGGGCTCCGCTGATTTTTATGGCTCAATTTTATATCGTGATACATTCAGAAAAGACTTTGTTGGACTCTTCTTTTTTTCATGACGGCTATAGTTTACGGAGCGGTATAAAAGTGTCTATCTTGCGTCTGTTTATCTGAAGCTTATGGGAAAACGCAGCACATTATTAAAAAATGTAAACAAATTAAATATTTTTCTTTGTGGTATTAAAAACGTCCAAACTTGATTTCATATTTACGTCCTCCTTAGGAGATATATGAGGTCTATATTAAGACGACCTAGTAATTTTATTTATTTACACCCCACGTCGATCCACTCATCCATTGGGTATGAAACCGTAAAGCGGACGACCTAGTAATTTTGAACCATAGTCAACTTCTCTCTAAGTACGCTTGAATATCGCAGCAATGTGAGGACGTTCGAGAAATGGCAACAGCTATCATGTACGCCACGGTGTATATATACGGTGAATTTTTGGTGGTTTGGGTTTTTGAACCATGATCCAACGCCTTTGAAGTCAAGACTCTACCATCAGCATCCCTTTCTGCACACTTCCATACCACACCAATGTTCAGCCGTTTGAGCAACAACTACAGATTTTATGTACTCTAAAAATCTACTTATATGCTGAATCTTCGGTGGTTTGGGGTTTTGTAACCAGGATCCAAAACTTCTGCATGCATGCCTCTACCACCAGACCACCACGGCTTAAAAATGTCAAAAAATGCGAAGTCGAAAGTAAAATATACTTCATTGTATTTATTATTTATTTTTGATATATCATGATAATTCCAAAAAGAAATGAAAATTTTTAAGTGAAGTACTTAGATAAATATTTTAAACTGTCTAGTTCTTTCTTCATATTTTCTTATATGAAATATAGAAAGAGAAAATAATGTTATAGTAAAAAAAAACGATCTGGAGATCTTTATGAATCTCCGCGCTTTAGACCTGCTTCAGTTTGGAAAAATTTTTCTTGGAATTCTACCTGCATGCCTGCCTGTCTATCTATAAAGAAGATTACTTCAAAAAATAGACAGCTAGAAGGATAGAATTTTGTACGTTGTTTGTACTCCAAAATTTTAGATTTCTGTCAGAATTTGGGAGAAATTCGTTATCGAGAAGTTTGTCTCTCTATATGCGTATATTTGAATACGGAATTTAAAAATTGCAACTAGCTAAATGGAGAAATTTGAAAAGTATTATCACTAGAATTGTTGATGTGCATCAAGTTTTCGACTAAAGGAGTTGGCAGTCCGTCAATGTGTCTGTTCATGGTAATATGTACAGGATATCTCAAAAGAGCAACTAGCTATATAAATGAAATCTGGCATGTGTTTTTGACATTACAATTTTAACCCATTAACGCCAAAATTAATTTAAAGCATAGATTTAAATAAATTTCTGTTAAATTATGTTTAAAACACCAAGATGAAGTTGACTGTGAAGTAAAATTCGGAGAAAAAAATTTTGGTTTTCTTTTCTATTTTTTAGAAGAAAAAAATATTAAAAAAATCGAAAAAAATGTTTTTCAAAACTTTTTTTACATAAAGATTTTTAAAAAATAGTAGAGTATCAAAAAATAAAAAAATCCTGTCTAATTCCTTGCATTACATCAAAAGTAAATCAAAGGAAAAATAAATAAATAAAAAAAAAACGTAAGAAAGGCGCAGTTCGGGTCCGCGTCGTAATTTTTCATGAAAACGTCGGGATAAAATCATAAAAAAAGTGTTTCGTATTAATATGTAATTTAATTATCAATCTCTTTAATACAATTTTTACACAGAGTAGTGTAATGGTTACAGAATAGATAAATCACAAGCTACCACAGACCCTTTCTACCTGCGATAAACTTGTGATTTATCTATTCTGTAACCATTATGCCATTCTGTGTAAATATTGTATTAAAGAAATTGAAAATTAAATTACATATTAATACGAAATACTCGTTTTATGATTTTATCCCGACGTTTTCAAGAAAAATCTACGGCGCGGACCGGAACTGCATCTTTCTTATGTTTTATTTAGAGTAGCTTTTGATGGCGTCATCTGTTGACAGTATATAGAACTACATTTCGCGTATGCGCAGTAAAACATTATTTACTACAAATGATCATATTCCCCGTAATATTCAAATTTTTGAATTTAAATTTTAATACAATGTTTCTTTTACGCATTGTCAAGTATTATGTAAGTTTCGTACAATTCGAAAGAAAACTCTGCATGCTATAATCAGAAACATGCGGAGTTTGAACTTTTCAATTTAATACCGATTTTTACTTATATTCTGATAAATATTTTTATTATCTCACTTTGGATCCTAGTAATACTCCTCAAGCTCTTTAAAATGACACCAGAATCAACCTCCTAGCTAAACGCGTTTCTACACTACACTTATTTATAACCTTACATAAAGCTAATTCATAACAACCACGCGCATGCGCCTACACTGGTACGATGACGTCACAGGCAAAACAAATACTATGCGACAAACTCTTACAGATATGATCTATCCGTTGTGGGGTCAACCATTCTTTTCGCATTATTAGTCTCGTAATTATTAGCGATTCAAATTGGACGGTATTTTGTTACACAAGAAAGTTCGACTGACTATCACTGTAACGAGCGAAAAGACGTTTCCATGCCAAAATTTCAAAATGACGACACTTTGAGTTCGAAATCTTGTTAACCCGTTATATATATACCCGTTCAAAACTGTTTTGGAGTTTAGCAATAATTATTGTATTCATAAACAAAGCAAAAATGAAAGAATGGAATGCATTCGCTTCAGTCACGGAAGTGAAATGCAACTGTCTTATAAATAGGATGCTCGGCGTTAACGGGTTAAATCTGTATCAAATTTTGGACCCAATCGGCCAAAGGGAAGATTTCCCACTGCAACTCTTCACTGTGCCACGAATATTCAAACGTAACAAACCATTCTGTATATGAAAAAATGGAAAGGAGAACATTCTTAATAGTTTGTTATTATGACTAATTTATTTGAAGATAGTTTGTTGTTAACATTATAAGGAATTTTCAAAAATGGCTCTTGTGCAATAAAAATAACGTAAACAAATCAAACCTACATTTAGTTTTATGAACAATAAATGGCTTGAGCAATGGTAATAAGCCAAAAGTTCCAGAAAATTGTTATTCTTTCGAACACATGAGAATATGGAGACTACTGAGAATGTAAGAAGAAAAAAACTTATGTTCAATTGCTTCTTTCTGATACTAAAACTCAGCCTTCGACTAAGTTATCTAGACCCGGCCTTGTTCTAAAAATAAACATTAGAAGAAGAATAAAAATCTTGCACAGAGCAGCGTGCTTTTTTTGAATTGTTAAAGCATAACGGTATCTTAGAAGACGGAATAGATTTCCGAAACTTTGGTGAATCCGATTTTTTCTGCATAAAAAAATATTCCTGGGTAGAAATTTGGATCTTTCTTTTGGAAAGCACTCTTGTAACGTCAGTAATAAATCCTTAGCAATATTCGAACATAGTTTTTATTTTATATATAAGTATGGTTAAGAAATGAACTAAAATGACAATTTATTCACCGAAGATAATTAATTTATTTCGTAAACGTCCAGTTTCACTCTTCAATAGGAGTGATTAACTCTATAACTGTTTTATTTTCTTGACTATCTAAGTAGATGATATATTCTGTTTTGGGAATGAGTTGTAATTTTAATTCAGCTGAGAGCCTGGAGGATAATTTAATGATTATGGATTGCACGTAATTTTTGTATCGAATTGTAACATCTGTGAATGGATTTTAGTTTCTAAGTTTGAAATAGCAATAATTCGAGGTACATACGGCGTCATGTGTTCATACATATATCATGCGTTCATCATTCCTACCAAATGCTCCTGACTGAGATTGCCTTTTAAATTGTGCTTTGATGAAAAGAAACCTATGCAATGTATGAAATATTGATTTTTGAACTATTGTTCAGTGAATTGTATTAATATATCTTCATTAT
This sequence comes from Araneus ventricosus, assembly GCA_013235015.1. Lineage (NCBI taxonomy): Eukaryota > Metazoa > Arthropoda > Arachnida > Araneae > Araneidae > Araneus > Araneus ventricosus. Next base: position 57,451 of record BGPR01005382.1, read on the forward strand.
GAAAGTCCTGCCAATTTATACAAAGTACTTTATTCTGCAGATTAACAGAATGTAAAAGCTTCGAATATAGATATCCTACAGGTTGCGGTAGTCTTGTGACAATCTCACCCTCATGTTTAACAGTTTCCAAGATCGAATTGCGGTTTCATCAACGACGAGTTGAGTGTGAGGCTGGTGATAAGGCCTTACCACACCAGCGGATAGGAAAAACAGTTTCAAAGAACAAGCAATAATTCCCTTTTCCATTGTATAAAAGCTATTTTTGCTTCCGAAACTTTATGGGCACGGTTAGTAAAAGCTTTTCAGGGTTGTTCCCTCTTTCAAACAGTACCAATCGGGCTCAGCATTGATAGTGACTTCAATGACACTTAAATAACTCCTCGCGATAAGTGATAGTTGTGTGTATGTGGAGGGGGGATACAGAGCTCACTTCATTGCTTTTCGGATCCGCTCTCCTAATGCGCTAGTGTGATATGACCGCTACTGTGCATCTGGAAGCTTAGATGTTCTCATGTTAATAAATGAAGCTTATATGTGATATGACAAATTCTGGAGAGTTGGATGTCGACGATGGTTTTGCCCATATCATATGATGATTTAAATTCACGCTGGGGTTTCCTCAACAACTCGCATGCAGCTTCAGAACTGTGCTTTAATATGGTAAATAAAATTAGCTGCAAAAATCTTATTATCATCATGGTGAAGAAAATATTTGAAAATTTTATAGTATATCTTTGAATTTCTTGAATCTTACCAATCTTATTTGCATAATAATTTTCTCATTTTAGAAATTCCTTATGCTTTGTTTCAGTAAAAACTGGAGTGAACATGTAAAGCAGAATAAATAAATTAATTATGTTTTAAAACACTTCTATAAATGTACTAAAGTGCAGAATTTTTTATTTTATTAATACTATTTTAATAATACTTTAATAATTAATTCTACCTTTTAATCTCGAGATTTATTGCTTCTCAACTCACTACCATGTGGCATCACTGGTACAGAATCAATATTAAATTTGCTTAATGATTAATTGATAATGAAGTTTTGAAAATATTAAAATAGTGTATTGTTATAAAGAATACACAGGTATGCAAAATTTCAGTCCTCTAGCACGTCAAAGAGGGAGTTAAAAATCGATTACAAAATTCCATCTTTACAATCATAAAACAAGTGAAATTAAATAAATGTGCTTAACTCCTTCTTGGTCGGATTTTTTTTTTTTTTGAATTTCCGATTCAAAAAAATTGCTGATTTTGAAAAAAAATTTAATTGCTGAAAATTAATATTTGTTCTATCCTGAATTCAAAAATGCAAAGTATTTTTGTCAGTAAACAGTTTTTGCTTGACACAGAAAAATATTACGCATATCCCTACAATAAAGCTTTTATCAAAACGGATTCAGTATTCAAAAGAATTAAAATATTTAGGTTTGACTTTTGATCCAAATTTCTCACGGATGCCTCATCTTAATAAGTTTAAAGAAAAAATAACGAAGTTGCAATAAAAAATCTACAGAATTTCAAGAGCTATCTGGGGTCTATAAAGCTAGAAGTTATTAAGGAGATTTATTTGAGAGTTATTGAAAGAATGATCTTTTATGGAATAGAAATCTGGTTTAAAGAAAATGTGGCAATGAGAGAGAAATTATTTCAAATCCAAAGAACGGGACTCTCGGCCATAGCTAAAACATACAAAATAGTTTCTACGTTTGCTCTGAATCTTTTGACAGGTTGCCCACCAATCGACATTTAGATCAAAGAAGAGAACGAAATTTGGCAGCAACAACAAGAATTTAAAAATTTAGAAGAAATTGGAATCTCATTCAACTTTCACTATGCTACAGAAGTGAGCCCATGTAAAATCATCACCTCCATACCTTGGCGAACTTTCAATGAAACAAATTACGTTGGAATAAATGTTTTTACAGACGGTTCAAAGATTAATAATAGAGTTGGCTGTGCAATGCCGTTTTTGAAGATGGAAATGAAAAAGAACATTAAATATTTAGATTAAATAACGAAACAACAGTATTTATCGCCGAAATGGTAGCAATCAGAGAGGCAGTTAATTATTGTAAATGACGGCAAATAGCTAAAGCAAGTATTATTTCGGATTCAAGATCGGCCTTAGTTTCAATAGAGTCTTTAGAAGAAAATAGGAAATTTATTCTTGATATTAAAAATAGTTTGCAAGATACTAACAGTAACGTTCTGCTTTGGTGGACTAAGGCTCATGCTGGTAACAAAGGAAATGAAAGAGCCGATTACTTTGCTAAGAAAGCCACTGAAAAACAAGAAATTGAGTTTTACTTTTGCAAGACCAAACAACAGAGGAAAATGGAAATGAAAAAAAAATATTAGGCAAAACTGGAAAATTTTGTGGGATCATTCAAGTAAAGGTAAACAGGTTAAAAAATTATTTGTTGTTGAAAAAAGAATGTTAGTTGATTTTTACTTAAATCAGATCATCACAGGCCATGGAGCATTTAAAACCTATCAAAACAGATTCTTCGGCAAGAGTCCCTGGTGCTTCTGCGGAAAAGATGACGGAATTGTGGAACATACTTAATTTCCTTAAATGTGATGAAAGTCAAGACATCAGAGACACTTATTTTAACAAAAGCAGCAGCTCCATTAAATAACTTTTGAAGGACAGTAAAGGTATACAATTGATTGTTAAAAATATTCTAGCCCAAGAGATGGAAAATGCAATTTAAATGGAAAGAAAACGATAGAGGGGGATTGGCACTTTTTAAAACTTCTGCATCTGGGAATCCCCCATCATTTATATATATATATATATATATATATATATATATATATAAATCTAACTTATTATATATGATCATACAGAAACAACTATAAATATATATATATATATTTCTCCTTTTCTTTCTCTTTCCTCTGTTTGGCAACGGCGATAACTGGTTTGGCGTTCTTTTTCCTCGTGGTCGCGGTAGCATCTCCCTGGCCATCGTAAGCATATTTCGCTTTATTTTATTATTTTTTATGTTACGACTGTTTTTTATTCTAGGTATTTTTGTATTCGGATTTTTTGTATTTGTATTCGGATTTTTGTATTTGATTCTTTTTAAATCTTCTTAAATGTATTTTTATTTTTTATTCAAGAAATCTTCCATCTTCCATTTTCGTTTGTTTTGTGTTTTTAGAGGGGATGAAGGCAATTTTTAACGGATTTCGTTTGTCGTCAGCAGAAAAAAGCACAAATTAATATCATGAGCGAGCTTCCCTTCCTGACGAGCGGCTCGCTATGATATTTTTCAATTTTTTGGTTTTTTCTGGTTTATGTCTATTTAGCCATTTTGTCCTTTTTTACTGTTTTTGAGTTTTTATTTTGTGTATATATGTTGGTTTTGATATATATATATATATATATATATATATATATATATATTCATTCAGTCCTTTTTTCTATGTTTTAACTATTTTTTTTGTAAATAATCACACCTGTTTACTAGCCGCAACTATGTTGTTTGTTTATTTTGATTTGTTGTTTGGTACCGTTTTAATTTGTGGCTTCCTATCTTCTTTTTTTCCTTCTTCTTATTTTCTTTATTATTATTTTTATTATTATTTGGTTATTATTCAAGAAATTGTGTATTGGACAGTTTGAAATTACGTCTAGGAAAATTTGAAAATGTGATAGGAAATTGTGTATAGATTGATTTAGCCTTTTTCTTGTGATGCAGTGTGTTGCATGATTAAGTTTTAACTTGTGGCTTCCTGTATATATATATATATATTTATCTTTCTTTTTTTCTCTTTATTTTCCTTATGATTGTATTTTAATTTATGTTATTTGTAATTAATCAAGATTTTGTGTTTAGGAAAGTTTGAAAGTTCGTTTAGGAATTTGAAATTGTGAAAAATTGTGTTCGTTATTTTAACCTTTTTTCATATGAAGCAGTGTACTTTGTGAAGAAATTTTGTACTCGAATTTGCTGGCGTTCTTCAGAAACGGTCAGTGGCTCGATATTTGTATGTCCGTAAGGACAGGTCAAATTACTAGTTATCTTGACCTACTGGTGGTCATACATATGATATCTCGTTCACTGATCTCCAGTTTTCCGTGCAATACACCCAAGGTTAAAATTTTAAAACAAAATACTCTCTGATAATATATTTTTCAAATCTATTGTTTTGAGGTATTTAAGATAAATATCTGCATGAAAAGAATCATTAATGATACGTAAAAAATGTTTTTTAAAAATGGTTTTACAACCTTACCATGAAAACAGTTTTACAATCTTTCTTGACCATCAGAGAGTAAAAACCACATTTATTGCCAATTATTTTATTGCTTATTCGGATATACAAAAAATAATCACGGAATCACGGTAAATAATCACGGTAAAATAATCACGGAATATACCGAGACGTGTAAGTAGTGGCGAATTAATTTTCAACGATGCAATTTTTCTCTTCTTCGCATGACATGTGACACCAACCGTACGTTCACAAAAAAGCTGAACGTATGATGTGCGACTCCGACCAAGAAAAAGACACACAAAGAATCATTGTTAAAATATATAGCGAATGGAACTAGTACCTTTAAGCCTGATCAGATAGGAACGAGAAGCGAGTCGGCACTCAAGTCTAGAAAATTCCGCATAATATAAAATTCTTCGGTTAGGATAAGTTTTTACCTGAATAACCAAGTAACGTAAGCCGTATGCGGAATCTGACATCTGCATCCAACCATGAATCCAGAAATGAAACCAAGCAACCACTACCTGTTTGTGATGACATCTGAATTTATTTAATGAACCAAAATGGATTCTTCTGTGCATTAACAATTCTTATTTACAATACTTGGAGGTGACAGTTATTTATTTTGCCAATACTGAATTGTTAGGTGTTAATCATTTAAAAAAATCACAAAGCTCATAAGTTACTCAATTTGATGTTTGTGTGATATTAATCCTGTTTCTTCTTCAGGCTGTTTTTTCGCCCCTTGAACTGAATACCCTTCGAATGATTCCAAAACTTTTGAGGATGATGGGAAAACTTTCTTCATTTCGTTCTTCATTTTTTTCGTATGGGCGTGTCTGCTGAAAGTTTTTCCATTAGTAGGTGAAAACGCAATTTTTCCCCTTTTAACCTCATCCGTTATAGTTTTCACCTTCTGAATAATGTTAGACTTTTTTCTTGGATCATTCGTTGTAAATTTCATCATGCTTGACATTTTAAATCATAAACGCAAATCTTTCATTTAAGGATTTTCATAACTTCTAGTTCTGTCGTGAACTGCTAGCCTTTTCATGGGTTTTTCGCAATGCAGTATATAAGCCAAACTAAAATAAGTAACCAAATTTAAAACGCTTGCTTAGCCTTCAGATTGAAGCCAAATGAAATCACAAATGTCCTTTTAAGAAGGGAGGTCGACGAAGAAACAAGAACCTCCCCTTTTTCAAGTCATTTGAAGATAGGTTCTGTCGTCCTTTTCGAACACCCGTAGGGAAACCATTCTTTTCTTCCATTGATAGCAAGCAATATAGCCATTACTATTTTAATGATACAATAGGGCAAGGGAGTGACGCTTTCTATAGGGTGATAAGAGACACCACAGATTAGCTATTCAGGAGGAATGAAACTCTAATAGTTTAGAGCTAAGGCAGTTGTACCAGCCCGTGCGCAGAGGTAAAATAAATTATTGGTTCAGCATCTGTACCAGCAATAGATAAGAGACCCCACAGATGAGAGACCTATACAGAGATCCCATAGATTAGCTACGAAGGAGGAATGAAATTAACTGTTTAATACTACGACAGCTGTACCTGTCCATTCGCAGAGGAAAAAAATTACTGGTATAATATGTGTATTACGGGACGAAAAAGGTTAAAAACTGAGTAAACAATCAAGTTTATTTTTAAAAAATGTAGTACGGGGAAGTATAGTGCAAATTAGATAATTTGAAAGAAATATATTTATTGGATCACATTTTATGTATCTACTCCATACGAGGATTCTTGCTCTGCAGAGTTCATGTGTAAGGAGCTCAATTTTTTTTGCATATATTACAACAGAGGAATACTTTTACCCTGGCAGCTTCCCTCGTTCAGTTGTAGAAGTAGAAAAAGTTTTAAGAAATGGAAAAGATGCAGTGAATAATTTCAATTTATAGTTTAGTGGATTAATATAGTTAAATTTTGGTTCCGTACTAATGGCGCTACCTGGTAGAGAATTTGAGAAAAATACATTTACAGATTCCATAACATTTATAATAATGAATTATTAATTAAAAATTAAAAAGTAGAAAATAATTAAAATAAAAAAAATTGCTTTTCACTACTTTAGTAAAAGTGGGTTTTCTAGAAGTGTTTTTATTAAATTTATTCCTACCTAAAAATAAATGTTGAATAAATAATGATCTCGAATTTACCGATTTCATTGGCTGTTCTCCGACAAATACGACAAAAAATACGGATAAACATGTGTAGCTTGTTCTCAAATATGACAAAGTTTTGACGTTTTACGACAACATCATGAAGATACTTCAGCTACCAAAACAGAGGTTAAAAAGCAAGTGATGGAAGGCGTAGCTTCTAAGTGGAAAATTATGTGTTCAATATTTAGGGTGAATCTCAAACACGTTGTGCTTAATGGGACATCATAAGCAAGGTGGAATATGGGAGGTAACACGTTGTTTAACGACCTGCTTTGGAAATTTATACACCATTTCGAATATTTCTCATTTCAAAGTTGCACATATTTTCGGTGAAATCTCGTTACCTTTCGATCACGGAATTAAGACTGCCACTAGATTAAAAATGCCTAGCTAGTGTAACAAAGAATTAAAATAAAGTAATCATCATTTGTTTATTACTAATTTCTCGATTTTTTTCTATTTAGAAAACTTTAGAAACTGCTATTCAAATTATCTATGAAAAGCCAAACTCATAAATAAATAATATAGTTAGAATTTATGTAGAAACTGAAAGAACGATTATTTGAATAAAAAAATTCAAGATCCGTGCCATCAGACATGTTGATGTGGACAGCATGCCAATAGAAATAATGGAGAAATTATACGGAAAACATTAATGAAGTAAAACAATTGGATATTAATTGTGTAATTAAAAAATTATTACTTAACCTTTGGAAACATTTAAATAAAGAGTGTTGTTAGCAAAGTATTTAAAATACGCATCTACTTATAAATTTCCCTGAATCTCCGAACTATCTCACAAAGTCTGAAAATATTCAAATAGTTATACATTATCTGTATATATTATACAGTTAGAATGTTTGAAAACGGACGGTAAAATTATGCGAACCCTTTCGTCGCTGAATCATTTCAGCTTTCACATCTATTGAAATGTTGATGGTATGTAACATGTACCGTCGGGGGTAAAAGGGTTCAATGAATAATAATGTGTAGCCAGTACCTACGACATCGAGGGTTCAGATAAATTGTAAGTTTTAGTTAAGTGCATCTTTACCCGTTCTTCTTAGAATAAATGAATAGAAAGTTTGAAAATATATTTTTATCCGTTAGATATTCTGTTCTCATTTCATAGTTATGAGATGATTTCTCGATATATGATTGACTGAATGATTACTTTGTAAAATCTCAACGTCTACTGCGTGCATAAATGAAAGCGGAATTGTCGTTCTAGTGGAGTATTCCACATGGCAAAACTTAAAGATTTCTCAGGTAGAATATTGTGTAAGTGAGGTGAAAAGTGTCAGTTATTGCCTGTAGGTCATTCTGTGAAACAGAAACGACAAAACAAGTAACGTCGTGCTATGTAACCGCTTAACTTAAAATCCCAAGAATACTCGTGGATTGAATTATTGCATTTTTAGTCTTAAATCTAAAATTTAATCATTAATTAGCTACATAATTGTACACAAAAATTACTTAGAATCTATAAACATCTCAAGTATTATATGCCATCTGAGAGGAATTAAAACAATAGCCCCTTTCTAAAACAGAAGGGATAATCTTATTAGATAGAAAATAAAATAAAATAGTTAAGGGGTTAAACAGGCCGTCGCGCAATAATCCATTTTTTGTCAGTAGTGCATGCTCACAGAACCGACATTTATAGCCGAATACCTATGGGACTGAGTGCACACGAAGTGCAGATTTCCGATGGTGCAGTGATTTTACACTTGTGACTAAGTTCTGAACACTAATACTTGACCTGTTCGTGGCATGTCACCTATACTCACATGTCCATCATTGAAATCATTGCACCATTGAAAAAAAAACTGCACTTCATTACATACGCTTAGTCCCATACACATTCTTCATTCGACTGCAAATGTCGGTTCCACGAACAACTTCTCACAACAAAAATTGGATTACTGCGCGCTGAGATTCTTTGGAGGAATCCATGGTACGACGTTTCATGTTTTGTCACTTCTGCTTAACACATTCACTGCCACTGACGCTCTGGCGTGCCCAGACCTTACTGTCTAATTAGATGACCCCTTCTCTACTGTAGTTAAGAGATGGCAGAGAAGGGGGCATCTAATAAGATAGATGATTCGAATCTCAGGCGTGAATAGTGACAGCGAATGTGTAAATTCAACGACCCGCTGCCACTAACCGTTTTATACCATATATCTCCTAACATGCACAGCCATACACCAGAGAAATCTCAAATTCTACCATGTAGAAAATCGCCGCTAGAATCACAGTCCCACTTTAATTTGGAAGCGTCTTTTACATTAAAATTATCAGGCGACTGACCTCGCAATTTTGAACCTTCGTCTTATGATGAGAATTCACTTTCAAAATGCCATGCCTCCCCAGTGTAAGAGCGCTTGACCCAGGCAGATTTAGAGTGAGCAGACCCATGTATAAGGCGGATCTTTTGTCGGACAATCGTGGTTTGTTTTACCATCCCGAACTTGCTATCCTCTTGTCCTGAAAGCGATATTCATCACTAAGTCATAACGCCATCATCGCGTTAAGTGATTTAAGAATGTACTATCTTCATTAAGGGATTATTATTAACGATCTAAGAAGTTATTATCAATTTAAGAAATAAAACCTATTTCTTATTCCTGTGAACTAGAAATGAAAGGGAACAAGAAATGTGCATAAGTGAGGGAGACTTTCACTTCGTAGTTGCTCATACTAACATTTAATGAAGTTCCTACTTGGAGACCGACAATTTTTATACTCTAACCGAATAATTCTTTAAACTGTTACAATTGATTTGCTTTCGTGGAACCAGAGACGTGCCGAATGTGTTTTCGGTTGCATGATAGCCTTTTTGACACTTGCGTTGGATTGCGCAGATTAAGTGAGGCGTAACAGCTCGTTATCTGTCTGAAAAAAAACTTTCTGAGTTAATCTCTCATTTAAAAAGATGATGTTGCTACATTATAGGATTTTTTAAAATTAATTTTTAAATATATCCAATAAATTTATGACCACCCTGTATTTTTCACGTTCTTTAATAAGACCTGATGAATTATAGTAAGAGAAATTTCTAAAAATGCACTAGTCTGTCAGATTCTTCATTGCTTATACTCAAAATTAATTTAAATCAGCTAAGCACTCACCAGAATAACTTCTTACGACTCTAATCATTAAACGGCCGAGGTGTCCTAGTGGCAAAGCCTCGGTTTCAGGGCTGGATGGTCCCAGGCTCTAAACCAGATTCCGCTGAAGATCCGCCGTGTATGTGGGCCTGTTGCACGCAAAATCATACATAGGGATCCAAATGTCCTACCTTTGGTGTGGAGCGGAAGTTTGGGGAGAGGGTAGCAGCTCAGGTGTCGTCATCCGACCGTGGTTCAAAATTACGAGGTCCGTCCCAAAATAGCCATCGTGTTGCTTCAAAACGGGACGTTAATCTAACTAAACTAAACGACTCTAATTATTAGGTATCTATCGAAATCAAGAAAAGTAAAAACGGCTCACTGTCTAGAATGGTGCCCTAGAGGAACTATTCGAGAGCAAAGGTATATTAAACTTTAATATTTATAAGTGTTTCAATGGAGTTTACGAAAGAACTAAATCTAATACTTCTGTAGATGTAGATCTTTGCCTGTGTAAACTAAATTAATACTGTTAACTGATTGTGGAGAATTATCCTGCAACTGTAGAATTTATGATAATGGATAGGTTTCCATGATCTACAACTTAGGATTCAATGCCTAAGGGAATAATTTTTCTAATAAATTACACTTAAATTTAAAACAATCCTTTTATACATCATAGCAGGTGCATAATACACATTTATAGTTCTTGAATATTACTAACTTTTAATAATGTTTTGAATTGAACGGTATCGATTATACATTGGAAAGCAACAGAAAAATCGCACTTCCATTAGCCCAAATCAATTAATAAACGGTAATTAAATCGAATGGTTCGGTATGGTATAAAACTTAATCAGATTTCTCTACAACAGTAAACAAGCACTTCATCCAATATCTTAACAGTTCTTGAAGTCACTCTATCTAAAGCACTTAAATCAATTACTGACGGAGTTTAATGTCAGCTGTGAATTCAAATAGAGTTGAAACTCAACAAATCTAACATTTGCTAATGAATAACTAAAACTTAAGTAATTTCATGTGTTTAGATGGAGGATGGAATAAATAAAACGTTAATTAATGAATCAATAATTTATTGGGACCAATTATGCTTCGACTATCTCAGAAGATGTCTAATTTGATCAACATTTAAGAGTGATCTGATTAATGCATATTCTGATTTAAATTTATCGATTTTTGTGGAAAAGAAATGGTCACCTCTGTGTTATTACTTTTCCCCCTACGGTTATGATTTCTTAAATGTCATACATAATTTTTTTCTTAAAACTTCTCTTATGAATTGAAAAATTATATTAGTTTATAAATTAGATTAGCTTAGTTAGATTAACGACCCGTTTTGAAGTTCCGTTTGAGCCAGTTTTAAGATGACGAGGGCGTTTCGTGAGCAGTCATTTCACTCGTTTAAATTCCACACGACACCAATTTGAGTATGTTTAGCCAATGAGAAAAGATTTAAAGTTTACTAAGCCCATATAAAAAGTTTTTTTGGTAGAGTTAGATGTCTAATATGCAATCCTCGAAGCGAAAACCAGCGACATTTATAAAGAACAATTTATAAAAGTAGAAACCAATTTTTGTTGTTTTTGTGAAATCTTATACGCTGAACAACTGTTCTATCTTCTATTTGATGACTCAGAAGAGTGTGCTTTTCTATTTATTCCATTTTGGTTTGCTTAGATTACAATAACCACAGTAGAACCTCGGAAATCCTAACCACAGGAATCCGAAATTAAGGATAATCCGAGCAACTTTTTAAAATTTTCTGAAATATTTTTATTAATTAAATGAAGAAAAATAGCAATTAGGAATCAGAAGCAAAGCTAATGTTTATTTTTAATTTAAAAGAAACATTTGAATTAATATTTAAGTATGATTACAGCACCATAATTAGTAGAAACGATATCTGTTTTCTTCTTCTGACGTAAGGAACTAAACCTGCTCGACGATACGAATCGCAGCTAGCTCGTTCCGGAATACCCAAAGTCAATACTCTATTACATTTAGTATATCAAGAGTATTTTACCGAATTTTCGGATAATCCGAATATCCCGGAAGCCGAACAGAGGTCATCCCCACTTAGTTTGCATTCCCGAGGTTCTAATGTATATCTATTTATTTCTTCTTTTGTTCACTTTTCCGAATTGGTGTTGTCTATTTAAATTGCACTAGAATATTAATTTAGAAAAAAATAAATATTAGAAGGAATGAAATTTAGTTTAAAAGTCCGACTTATCAGACTTTTAAACCAAATTTCAGTTAATGCACAGAATATGCTAACCTTTTCAAGCCTATTTTGAATAGATTTTTCACGTTTAACATCGTTACTACGGAATTTTTTTTCCTGATTTTCTAGCTTTCGAAACCAAAGAGGAACTATATAGTTTGTACTTTGAAAAAGCCCAAGAGTTTGAAAAATTATATTCATGACAAAGTTACGAATCGATGCCAGGAGTTCTTAAACATGTTTCACATACGTCCCCATTTCGACTAAAATATTGTTAGAAATATGTAATATCCTGCCATTTAGTCCTATGATGGGAAATATGGGTTACAGAAAATCTTATTGTTTGCCAAGCCATTGAAAGTCGGCATTGGCAACCCTACGGCGACAAAATGAAGGTTCCAGAAATTACTATTATGGCCCTAGCTCTCTAAGGAATCGAAGTCTGGAGATGCTTCTGGAGAATTCCATGTGCCGTCACTCCCTGTCGGAAAGCTATATATACACGGGGTGTTCAAATGAGTTAATCTGTCTTTGAAGTTTTCTTCGCAGTTTCGAGCTGGTAAGCTGATAGACGCTGAGCACTATTGATAGTGCTGTTACTGTTATTTAATTAGTGATTTGCTACCTGCCTATGTTGTTAATTTCTGCAAGTGCTGTTCTCTGTGTGCATTGTGTTTTCTGGAATATTCGTGGAATAAAGCGTCGTTTTCATTATCCCGCTTGGGACTACATTTACTGTACGATTTTCGTAACAATATATTCCGTGGCCCCATCTACGAGCAGCAATTTTTATGAGACTCCAAGAGTATACATACAAAAAAAACATTATTTGCTAAAATAAATTTATTTATAAACATTTTAATGATATTTAAGAGAAATGTTTAAAATCTAGAGTCTCTCTGAATTATTTTTGCTTACTCATTAATAGAAGCGTGGTTTGTCAAAGTTTTCGCAACCTCAAAATTCATGCAAGCAACCCCAGAAAGAAACAGAAGAAAAAAAAACTGTAGAAAGCCAAAGTTTAAGACCCATCCCTCATGTTTAGTAATTCTAAGAAGTGCAAATTTTTACCTTGAATAAACCTCAGGCTAATCACATACAAATACGACTTTAATCTACTTCCTTCGACAGAATTTTCACTTTCCTATGGCTAATTAATTGAATCTTGAATTTGATAATTCAAACTCTTCTAACTCGAATTTTTTTACCGGTTCATAATATCTATAAAAGAATAATTCATTTTTAATGCCACCTTTACATATTTTTGAGAAAACAAACAAACAATATTAATTTCTTAAGAAAACTTTTACTTTTCCAGTTGAATACACATTTATATTAATAAGGCCTTGATAAATATACTGTACTAATAGATTAATATTGTTTAGTTATATTAACCCTCTGACTGATTATACCGCGTTTTCCGCGGGTCGGAATTAAGTCTATTTTCTGCCCCATCCTGCGATTTTCACAAGCTAAAGTGTTTACTTTTTACTGTTGTAGCTTTTAATCATATTATACTAATAAAGCTTTGCACATAAATAACAATTCGCTTGGGTTCAAAAATATTTGATCATGTTGCATATAAATCGTGATTTAAAAAAAAAATCGGCAGTCAAAGAGTAGTCTTAATTGTCTCTGCAGATCTTTTGGTGATTCAAAATGTAAAAGAAAAGACACCGAGAGAGTTCAGTTGTATTTAAAAAAAGATTGAAAATTAATTCTTTGATATCTTATGAAGAAAAAAAATCCACATAAAATTTAATGATGTTATTTGATGATGTAGACAATAGATTGAAATTCATGATGCTCACGAACCTTATTTTAATATAATACTTTCTATGGGTGTGGTAAATTTTTCCTCTGCGTAAGAGCTCGTATAGATGTTGTGTCACTAAGCTATGAGGATTTCATTTGACCCTTAAAACTGATCTGTTTGCTCTCTAATAATATTGTAGACAGTTTTACTCCCTTGTCCTGTTATGTCACACCAGTTGTCCAGCAGATCAACACATAGAAACCTGGATGAAATCAATAACAAACCACAGCCTGCTAACAAACAAAATAATAGACCTCCTCAACTTTATCACCAGCCAAGAAAACCTACTTAAATCGGAACATCCAGAATAACTCAACAATAGCCTGCATTGTTCATCCCTCTACAAAGCTCATGCCTCCCACCACGTCCTTTTTCTCCTCTCTCCTGGAACATTCCATGCCAGAGACAGATAATCAGTTTCAGTGTCTCAGGGTCCAGCCACATGTTCACCACACTTCTAACTTGTCATCAACAGCATCATGTAAGTACATACGATTATTCTAGGAAGCAGAGTCTAGTTTAGTGTATATATTTGTGTTTTATGTGTGCGTATATGTTTGTGTATATAATAATGTTTATATTTGTATTTCATCTTTTTGTATCCTTATACATAAAATGTTTTTTTTGCTCTTGTTTTATCAATAAAGTTTCACTCATACCCACCCAATCGACAAGGAGCCGCCCTGGCTCCGAGTTTGGGGGTATGCTGTGATGTTAAGTTATGTCACACCATGTGAATTTCATCAATTTATTGTTAACTAGCTGCCTATGGCGACCAGCTGGTTCGCCAGTCTTTTATTAAAAGTAATAAGGCAATTAAGGCTGACATTTTCAACATTTCAATTTTTGCAAGCTGAAAGCAATAATTGCAATAAGGAATGAATTTAAAAACACAAACAGTGAACAGGTTAGTTAGTATAACTGAATTTTAATTCTTTATACACAAAACGAAAATGTACAGGATGTTTTTGCATATAATGAACTTTGAGTTAATCCCTTATATTTAAGTGTTGAAAAATGATAAGTGAAAAGATTCGTTAAAAAATGGAAAAGATAATAAGTAATGAAAAATTTGAAGTTCAATAATTAAATTTCTCAGCTAAAAATAATTTACATATTATAACTAATTAAAACTCAAAATAACTAAATAAAGTTTTTTTCTGTAAAAAAAAAGAATTCACTACATTTTGTGAACGCCAAACTAAATTCATGATAACCATTTAAATCTAGTCATTAAAAACATCCATTAATAAATAAAAAAAATTATTGAATTGAAAGGCATGAAAAAAAAAACAAATCTTGAATAATTATTCTGTGCATAACAAAACAACAAACTATTCTAAAGCTATCTATTAGGCTTAATTAATAGCCTATAATAACATTTTGGAAAAAATTTTGTAAAATTTGAGAAAAATTTAGATGTGGAGAGAATTTTAAAACTTAAAAACAAAAGGTTTAAAAATTACTGAGAAAATAGCAATAAATAAAATAATAAAAAGCGAAATGAGAGTATTAGATAATAATTGGAAGAATTAAAATCTAATATTTCCTTTTAGGTATGCAAAAAAATAGAGGGAAAAGATGACGAAGTATTTGTTTACACTGTATAAGGCAAAACTCAAGCGCGACTCGAACTCGCGGAGAAATGATGGAAGAAAAATACGCTACCTCCACGCTACCAAATCCGTAGGAGAGAATGTTTTAAGCAGTTGTGATGGAATATAAAAAAAAAAAAAACGGGGGGCGGGGCAAAGAATGCTGGAAACAGGGGAATTATTTATATAAAATTTATCTGGAGAGCTTACAATTTACATGAAGTGATTTTTAATCTTGGGGAGATTTTCAAAGAATTTTTTTGGCTAATTTTAGATTTAGAGTAAACTCTTTAAGGCTGGGAGCTTAAACGCATTTCTCAGATCAATGTGTTAAAAATGTGGAACGCTTCACCATTTTGCGTGTCATCTTTGGAAAGGGGCCATGCTAATCTTCTTTGTATCGTTCCATTTTTAGTATATGAATTACCGAAGCGATTACATCAATAATTTTGTTTTGAAGATACTCGCGGCCATTACAGCTGCTATGCCCCGCCTCCCCTACTTCAATTTCTACTCTCGCAACCAGCGACCTCAATGTTCCGAAGACTTTAAAAATTTATAAAAAATAGATAAAATTTTCTACAATAATCAAATTGGTATCATTGGAAAAATAATTTTTTGCTCCTTAAAATGACATGAAAAATTTCTTTGTCAATCAATTCATTCAGAAGTTATTGGCAGAAAACGACGAAATTTGGTTTAATTTTTAAATAATTTAAATTTGAATTAAAATTTTAAAAAAACGGCTCCGAGGTGCACATCTTCAGCATCCAAAGTATATCTGTGCCAAATTTGGTCGCTCTATGTTCTACGGTCTGTTCTGTACACCTCCAACAGACACACAGACAGACAGACATTCATCTTTATTAGTATTAGAGATGAGGAATGACAAGAATTAAAAAACTCTAAGTTTGGTCTAAAAATTATATTTGAATGATCTAAAAATGTGGAAAAGAGCATTTCTTTTTCTTCTTCAGAATCCCCGTTTTCTAAGGGAAATGTGAAGATTCAAGGTGGCTGATATGTTACTTTTATAATTGATCTTAAATGATAGGAAAATAGTTTCCTTTTGAGAAAATTCACTTTGAAAAGAAGAATGGATCTTACTGCGTGTACAAAATGGGTTTTTAAGAAAGGATATATGAACTTTGAGTCGTGGTCATGCATAGAAAACAACACCTGAATCTGTATATAGCTGTACAAACTTCGAACTACAACAACCGAAAGATGTTCGGATGACAGAATGAGATCTGAATTTAAGATTTTCTGCTTAGTATTGAACCTGTTTATGATTAATAATATTAAGGGGCATGGAAATCTGCTTTCACTAATATTTTTTGTAATATATTGATTTGACATCTTACCATGAAAAGAAAAATATGAAAAAAAATAATTTTAAAATTTTAAAATTCTCTATCAAAAGATGCCAAACGAGTGTTCCTGAAAAATGAGTTAACTTGTTTTAAGAAAGTTAGTTTATCAAGCTGAGTAGGGGCAGCCAATGAATTTGCTCAACTATAAATTACGAAAATAATACAAAAAATTTTCCATCAGAAATTCTCATGCTTTACGTCATAAGAAATATGGATCACACAAACTATATATTTTCAAATACACACAAAAAATATATCTATTTGGTTTCAGAATTGCAATTGCAATCGGTATTTGGTATTTCAACTATTTAACCACGGCAGCAACATTGGACGCAATATTGGCACGTGTTTCGTTGCTTCGAGCTTTGTGCGCAACGTTTTGAGCCACTTGATTCATTTAAAAAATAAATCATCTGTTAAAAAAGATACTGAGTCCATGTAGAATTTGTCATTGGAAGCACAATTATGAAACTTTTTTACCTCCATCATGACTACTTATTATGCATTTCGGATCATAATTATGATAAGCTTTATTTCTCATTTAAATTCCATTGCATTCGAGTGCTGACTCAAGAAACGTAAGATGGGGAGAAGAAAGAGAAAATTATTTTAAAAGAAAACAAAATATTGTATTGATGACTCTATAAAAGAAAGGGGCTTGTAAAGGGGTAGAAAGAGATTTCAACACTTTCGATCAATTGAGTACGCTTTGTCGGTTAAAATAATATAAGAGATTAAAAAAAGTCTTTAACATGATGGATGGCCCAAAACTGTTTAGCACATGGTTTTATGTCCGGAACAACGCTGCACTAGAAGTACGGAAAAAATGTTTGTTTCAGTTTGGAATCAATTCTAAGAAGAAGAGTTAAGTATGCTGCAGAACTAACAGAAAACTGTCTTTGTCAGAAAATGAAACAAGAATGTCAGTACGCCTGTAAATTTCTATGACAAATTATTTAAAAAACACAGTGATTTTCTAACTTTCTAAAAGAATAAATAAGCCAAGATTTGATTTGTGACATATGGCCTAAAATGAAGAATAAGAATATACCATTTAGAAGACTTTTTAAAAATCAGATCAAAATATTTTAATATTCAAGTTGAAACTTCATTTTTCACTTAACTGTCTTACTCAAGCGTCGTACTTGCATGAAATTTTCATATTTTTAAACTTATAAAATAAAATTATGTCTTTTATAGATGTTATAATTTGATTTAAAAAGTTATGTGGAATATTTGAACACCTCTAATGCTCTACGGATTCTTAACAGAATTAAATCGATAACACATCCACCAAAAAGTTAAACAAGCCTGTTAACTGGTTAATTAGTATTTCATTCATAAATAAACAAATGTAATAGCTAAGAATGCATAATGTATTGAATTTATAAACTATTGAACAGGTTAACATTCTACTATGGAATTATACTAACCTGATCGGAAGTATTTATAATACAGCAGAACCTCGATTATCCGAGCTAATTAGGACCGTAATCACCTCGGATAATCGAAAACTCGGTTAATAGAGTCTAAATTTTAAATCGTGTCCGCTATTTTTTTTAACATGCTTCCCCGAAATTTTTTATTTTAAATTCTAAAAATAAATTCTCAAGTTCTACAAAGTATTAACATTTTAACAAATTCTTTTATTAGATGAGATTTTTTAGACAGTTTGAATAAGATGACAAACAAATGTTTCTGATTTTTACTTTTTTCTTTGCATTTTTTCCCAATGTTTCTTTAAGAATGTTCTCAAAAGAATATTTTCCCTCTCTGAACAGCGCGAAACTTTTCTTAAAGTACTAAAAATAAATCTGTGGATTTTTTTTTCTAAATACCTTCTTGAGTTATCAAAAATTACCTCCCGATTACATGCCTTCGTGCCATGAAAATCGGCTCCAGTGCCAATTTCGACACCCTTTTCTGAAAAATTCACTAAAAAATGAAAGACACGATTCGAATTTCTGTCACCTTCTCGGTTGATAGAGGCCCTGATAATGGAGTTTGTACTGTATTTCTTAAATAAATGTTTTAATGACGCTACATTGACATGAGGACATACGACTCCCAAAACAGATTCAACCCTTTTAGTGCCGACCGAAAGTATCGCACCTATGTGAAGAATGCTGGACCAATTTGACGAATTTGCTAAGGTTTGGGGAAAAGATCATAAAAAAATAAAATAAGAGTGATGTTTACAAAATTCAAAAAGGAGCATATTACGAATTAAAGGGAGAATAATATTTGTTGAAAATCATACGAATAACATAAATATAAGACATTATGAGAAACAGAATAAACCAATATTAACTTAAAATATTAATCGAATATTATTAATAAATCGAATCCCTTAATAAAACCATTTATAACGTTTAATAAATTTATTTTGGGGCAGAGTTCTCTAGCGATGCGAAAAACAAGGCGCCACCGCATTACGCAACGATATATCGACGTTCGGCACTAAAAGGGCATCAGGCCTAGAGATACAGCACTTCTGCGGAATCGGGTCTTGAATCCATGACGCTGTCAAAAAGCCACCACTTTCCTCTATGGAAGTAATGCTGGGAATTATTTACAAAACTTAAAAGTATTTCTTGAATAATCCTTTTAAGAGTTCAGTATTCCAGATAAGAATTAAATGATTCGTTTTATCAATTCATCTCGCTACACTGCAACTCGATGAGAAAATACTGTTGTTATCAGAGGCAGCCACGAAGCAGCGAACATTAAATTTATTTATATTACCAAGGGACGCCAGTGTCATTTTCTCACATTTGAACTCTACATGTTCACGCCTGTGGAATCGCAATGTCCTGGTCTGGATTATTTACCAGACTTAAAAGAATTTCTTTGCGAGAAATATACAGCCTTCGGTCATGTGATTTCGAAAGAAATCGGGAAAACCTGTTCCAAAATATATCTGACCATAAAATGTTTTCTATTTCTTTCCCCTGAGGGAAGCAAAGTCGAGATATCTCAGTTGAGAGAGAGGGTGGGGGAACATACATTTATATTTCGAATAATGTATGCTTATCACATATAAAAGAAACGCATTCCGTTCTCACACGTAATGTATACGTACATTTAGTATGTTAAGGATGATTTTTGTTGAGTTTCTAGAAGTTTGGAGTATTTTTCATCGGTAAGAGTTGCGAGATATTTGTTTAACAGCAATTGCATTCTCCACCCCACCCTTTTCTCCAAATAAAGTTCGTAGTGCGACACATTTCTAAAATATATGAGCAGAAAAATTCAGAAAGGGAACTCTAGGGTTTATTCTGAAACCTCGTGTTTTTTTACACACTTCTAGCTTTTTATAAATTTACACAAAAATATTAATTTTTATCATTTTCCAGTAGGATGTGTTAGAGGTCGAAATCGTAAGAAATGAGTATGATGGATTTGCATATTTTTTTCAATTTTTGAGCAATTAATTAATAGTTTTTATCGTGATTTTAATTCAACAGCTTTACATTGCATAAGATAAAAAGTAAAATATTTTTCATCTGTAAGAGTTGCGAGATATTTATTTAAGAGCACTTGCATTCTCCACAGCCGACTCCTTTCCCCAAATAAACTTTTTAGTGCGATACATTTCTGAAATATATGAACACAAAAATTTAGAATGGGAACTTGCAGATTTAATTTGAAACCTCGTATTTTTTACACACATATAGCTTTTTATAAATTAACACAAAAGTGTGAGTTTTATATGATTTTCCAATATGATATGTCAGAGATCGAAATTGTTAGAAATGGGTATAATAGATTTTGTATATTTTTCAATTTTTGAGCTATTAATTAATAATTTTTATTATAATTTTATTTCAACAACTTTATATTGTAAATGATATCAAATCTGCTTTGCGAGCTGATTCAGAATAATATTTTTTCCTTTTCTGCTTAATTTTCAATGACCATTAAAAGATTAATAAAATTATTTAATTACTACATTATTGACTTAATAAGCTTTTAGTAAAATGATTTTAATCAAACTATTAATGTTTAGTCAATTAAAAAATTTAAGATTAAAATAAATTTTTTAAATCTTGTTTGCACTGCTTACATTTATTTATATAGATACACATGAATTTTGTTGAAATATAAAATAATTAGGAGGTTGTTGGTTACTTCTTGACATTAAGTAATGAAAAATGATTTATGAGTTAAGTAATGTAAAAATTGCTTTACCCTTTATACTCTTTGTCACATTTGAAGTGCTATTCTTAACATTTGACGTGCTATTCTTAATGATGGACTATTCTGACATTCTTGGCAGATTTAGATAGTTATAAAAATCACTGCATTGCAAAAAGATTAATTTTGTAGGAATTAAATCATCCAGCAATTATATTTTTCAGTTCTCGAAGCATTAAAATGGGTCTTTACCCTCGCACGTGAATAATTAAGCACCTTTTTACTTTTCCCAGTGTAAAGGGTAAAGCATTATAAAATATCAAAATCATCCATATTCATAAAAGCTAAGAATTAAGCCATTTTTTCAGATTTCCTTCTAAAAATCAGTCACTTATTGTAAAAGATATTTTACATTTCATGAAAACGAAAACTTTGGCCTTTCTTGAAATACAGAATTAATTACTTGGATATTTTATAAAATAATAGCTGCTGTTCGTAACTGGGAGAGCAGCAATACAAAATAACTTTTCATGAATAATTTATTTATGGAAATTCTATCATCGTAAGCATATACAATTTATGGGAAAAGTTTCAGTTTCGTAACTAAAAGTTTGATACGCACGGATCGTTCTAAAATTGGTAAGGTTAAACGGTCAAAATTTTATCAATGTGTAGAAAAGTAAACAGCACTGCATGGCGCTGCAATATAAAAAAAGTGGAAATGTTCTCGCCTCGACTTTCTGATTTATTTCCCTTATGGAGGCTCGTTGTGTGCTTTGCTTGGTCGTATAGTGAAGATAATAGAGTGTGTATTTTGGGCTCCTTCCCTTAAATCATTTGTGTCTGAAATTTGATGACGATATAGTATTTTGATGACAGGACCATACGCAACATTTCAGCCATCTAGCTTCTTAAATTTATCATTTATCGTGTTCGCAGACACGATACTTTGTCGCATAGTGAAGATAATATAGTGTGTATTTTGGACTTCTTCCCTTTAATCGATTGAGTCTAAAATTTTTCCTGAGTTAGTATTTTGATGACAAGACCATAAGCAAGATTCCATCCATCTAGCTCGTTGCGTTTATCATTTATCTTGTTCACAGACACGATGCTATGCCGTAGAGTGACGTTAGAGTGTCATTATCGTCGTATTGTATCGTTAGAGATAATAGAGTAATATTAATTAATATAAGAGAGTGTGAGAGAGATAATGGAGTCATAGATAATAGAGTAATATTAATTAATATAAGAGAGAGTGAGAGAGATAATGGAGTCATAGATAATAGAGTAATATGAATTAATATAAGAAAGAGAGTGAGAGAGAGAGAGATAGAGGGAGAGATAATAGGGTGATATTAGACCTCTTCCCTTTAGTCAATTAAATCTGAAATTTGATGCAGATCTATTATTTTGATGACAAGACCATATACAAAATTACATCTATCTAGCTCGTTGCGTTTATCATTTATCATGTTCACAGACACGTTGATTTGTTGTATATTGAAGACAATAGAGAATATTAGAGATAATAGATTAATATTAATTAATATAAGAGAGAAAGAGAGAGAGGTAATAGAGTACTATTGGACTTATTCCCTCCAATCGGTTGATTCTGAAATTTGTTGACGATCTAGTATGTTGATGACAGGACCATACACAACATTTCATCCATCTAGCTACTTAAATTTATTATTTATAGTGTTCACAAACAGACAAATCCAAATAATTCCAAAAAATAGTTTTTCTAACTCCGGGAGGGCTGAAACTTGGAGCTAAATTAAAATTTCATGGTCAAATTTTTTGACTATCACAATACTGTCCGTAGTTCACATACGACAAAATAAAAATGTTCAGTAAAAACATTAAGGAATTGATTTTTAAGACGATTGTTAAAACTAATTAATACTAGATTAAGTCAGAAAAACTTTGTTATGTCAGTGACTTTTTTAACATTCAAAATTTACATTTTAAAAACGTTAACTCTTCTGTAGCAAGGATTGATTAGTTGGCTTAAAGTTCCATTCTGAAGCTATACTAAGGAAATTTTGGGATGGACCTCGTCATTTTGAACCGTGGTCTGATGACGAGGACAGCACCTCAGCTGGCTACTTCTCCCCAAGCAGCTACTCCACACCAACAGGAGCCAGTTTAAACTTCGATAGATTTAACGTGCATCAGGCCTGGACACCCGACGGAACTTCTGTAGAATCAGGTCTCGAGCCCGCGACCCTCTGGTCCCGTAGCCTAGGCACAAAGCCACCACAGCCAATTGCTAAAGAGAGAAGACAAGTAATTGAGCAGAAGTATGTAAACTAAATGAGGGAAGACTTGTCACCCTACGGCGTTCCATATCAACTACAGATCCTATCTTTGAATGATGCGGAAAGGGGAAAATCCGGGGGCCGCGGTGTTCTAGTGGTAAGATGTCGGCCTCGGATCCGAAGGGCCTCTAGGTTCGAAACCCGATTCCACTGAATATACGTCGTATATTGGGCCTGTTGCCCGTTAAATCATACGTAGAGGGTCAAAGGTCTTCCTGCTGATGTGGCGCGGAAATTTAGAGAGGTGGCACCTGCTCAGGTGTCGTCCTCGTCATCTGACCGAGGTTCAAAATTACGAGTCCGCCCAAAATAGCCCTAGTTTTGCTTCAAGACGGGGCGTTAATATAACTAAACTAACAAAAAGGTAAAAGCCTGTTTTCTGTTTCTCTTGACATAATCACTTATTTAACTCTTTGCACACGGAAAAGTAATAAGATGCATAATTGTACATGTATGAGTGTAAGGATTTATTTTAGTGCTGAAAATTATAGTCATTGATTTGTTTTAAGTCATAAAAGTTAATCTGAGAGTTTTTTGTATGGCTTTTATAATAATCGTTATCTAACAAGATTGTGAAAACATTGTATCATTCAGAATGGCTAACATACATAGGCAAAGGATTAACAGGTTATTTCTAGATTTCATTCAGAAGTTATCTGAATGTTATTACTTTAACTCAGAATGTAGTTCAAATAACAAAATAATCTCTAAAGTATAGATATAATGCAATGAATTCTGTCAGAATACTGGAACTTTTTCCCACAGGACCCTTCTAGTTCATGTTCCATCAAAGTTAAACATCGTAGAGCTTCATTACTTATAGTTAACTTTCATCGATAAAAGTTTGAGCAAGGTACGTTCTTTCTTATCATTAAGGATTTCCGAAAATATTTTATCTCGTCTTATAAGCCTATGAGCCCTCAGTTGATCAAGAATGAAATCGGGTCTTTCAGTCTTGATCAGTTAAGCTTTAGACTAAATCCCGGCACAAGACGTAAGACTTATAAAGTGATGTCTAAAGAAAATAGCATTTGATGCAAGGTCTAAGCAACTTTTTGAGAGAGAGAGAGTCTCAACGAAACATTACTTATTTTAAGTAACTGTTTCTTGGCTTATCATTTATTTTATTTTACTTTAAACTTCTGGAATACTAGAGAAAAGAATGCTTCTCAAGAATAAAGGTTTACTGACAAGCTTAGCTTAAAAGATACTTTTTATTCTGTTAAATAAATTCTGTATTTGCGATTTTGATTTGTAGAGAATATTGTACAGGAGTTATTAGGAAAGTTTAGGGATTCATACGGTCATTGGATATATTCTTTTATGTATACTTAAACCTGATGTTCCTTTTATTTTTTCCGCTAAAAAATTTTATTCACGGCAAGTCTGTAAATTGGACGTTTTGATATTTCGAAAATTTTCAATTGTGTCCACTACTTTCCTTGTAAAGAATTTTTTCCATATAAAAAACCTGATACAGCAGATCTTTGTCTTCGAATATGACCCCCGATCTTCATTCCAGGCGTGGATTTAATCCTTTTTCAAAATCTGAAAGGTCTTTCGACATTAATTCGACATTATATTTAACTATCGAAATCTGCATCAGACGATAGTTTAAAATAATGCCAAAAGTTTTAAATACAATAATTGCAACATGCAGAAGATAAAGGCGAAGATAACGAGAAAACACACTTTGTTATAATATTTTGTCTTAGCCTAAAAACACAAAATCCTAAATTATTAGGATATCATGATTAATAAATGCTTAGTTTGAAAATAAAAACATTTCTTAAACAAATTATATACTTTTTTTTAATAAGATTGCCTTTCTGAAATTTATAGGAAGCGATATTTTGAAAAATAGAAGCGAGATTATTGTTTATCCTATACTGTAAATGTCTTCCATGTTGAGAAAATCATTATGAGTCATATATCTACACGGATAAAGGATTCACGTTTCCCTAATGAAATTTTTAATGACATCTTGGTAGATGCCACCGATGTGAGCTATAGGAGATTTTCTTAAAAGTTAAAGAAACTCTGAAGATCAAGTAACAGAACTGAGACGCAAGTAAATTCTGCAACCAGTTTTAAACAGTTATGAGAATAAACCAACGGAAGTGTTCTCCACTCCACTTTCTCGTATACTTACCCAATATAGAGCCTTTTCTGTTAGGCTTCGTAGTGCAGCGGAAAAAAAAGGAGTCTGAGTTCCGGACCTCTTATCTTTAACCGAATGGATCCGATATTTAATAAAAAAATACAATTTTGTTCTCAAGAGTACATGCCAAATTTCATGTATGTAGCTTTGTGAGCTATAGTCTTCACATACAGAACCAGCGGGAGTGGTTTCCCCAAAACTTTCTTGTATGCGCCCTAAAACGGGTGGGAAAAGAAATAAACCAAGCGACAGTACCATGCACCATTCATTCCCTAGCACTGGTGGGGGAAAACGTGCGAATCGTTCGAGCCTTTCTTTGCGTCATAGAATGGTGAAGAAACCGAATATGCAATTTGAACGCCTTTTTTTCAACCGATTGAAACGAAAATTGGGCACAGATCTACAATTAAGCTAAGAAATCTTCATACCTATTTTTATTTATCTGCGCCATTGCGTTTAGGAGTTATTGTGTTCACATTCATGCGAATATACAGACCGACAGACTATCAACCCTTCTACGGATTTGGTCCAAAATTTGATTCCGACCTACATTCTTCATGATAAAACTGTGTACCACACACAATTTTACTTTCTAGCTATTTAAGCTTTTGAGTTGTCGTGTTCACATGGAAACGGACAAACTTCCTGGGGAAGAATTTTGTCCAAAATTTGGTAGAATCCTACAAATATGTGTAAAGATAACATACCAAATTTCATCCCTCTAGCTCAAAACGATTTAGAGTTATCGTGGTTTCAGACAGATATAATTCCAAAATTGTGTTTTTCGTACTCAGGGAGATCTAAAATGTGGAGATTCAACAAAATCTCTCGACTTCGAATTTTTTTACCATTTCAATACTTTCTCTTTGTATACTTCGAATTTTTTTTTACCAGTTCAATACTTTCTCTATGTATTTCGGTGAAAGGAACGCACATCAAATTTCATTCACTTATCTTGTTGTGTGTTTAAGTTAATGCATTCCCTGAAAGACAAATTTTGAAAAGGAATTTTTGGATTCAGAAAGGTCTATAACAGGGAGATTTATTAAAATCTCGATGCCAAATTTTTTGATGATTAGAATATTTTGTCTTCAAACCTTTTCTTCGTGTACGAGAGTGTACCAAAACGAAGTCTATTTGTAGTCAATTAAAATATACAGGGTGCTCATAAATTATTGGTCCCATTTCAAAAATTAATAGAAAAAAACCCTTGCAACGTAGCAACTTCGTTATTTTTTAAATGAAAGAGCAGGGCAGATTTTTTTTTCAGATAGGTAACGCGCCGTTACTGCTCACTAAATCTGCTGCAGCGGGAGATTCCCAACGTAAGTGTGAAAATGGGTATCTTGCAGCAGAAGGCACGTCTCTGGTTCCACGAAAACACATCAATTGCAACAGTTCAAAGACATTTTTGGTTAGGGTATCGAAATTGTTGGTCTCCATGTAAGCGTTGGTATGAGCAATTAAGGAGTGAAAGTCTCCCTCACTCGTTCAATAACTTCGTCTGAGACTGATGAGCTTTCCTATGATGCACATTTCCTGTTCCCTTAAATTGCTCATACCAATGCTTGATGGAGTTCTCACTTAGAGACTGACTTTTTCGATACTCTAGGCGAAAGTATCTTTGAACTGTTGGTTTGCTTTCGTGGAACCAAAGACGTGCCAGACGTGCCTTCTACTGCACGGTAGCCATTTTGACACTTGCGTTAGAAGTCTCCCGCAGCATTAGATTTAGTGCTCCGCAACAGTTCATTACCTATTTGAAAAAAACCATTTTTTGCTACTCTCTCATTAAAAAAAAACGAAGTTGCTACATTATACGGGTGTTTTTTTTTATTAATTTTTGAAATGGGTCCAGTAATTTATGACCACCTTGTGCATTAATCCATAGTTTTAACCTTACATTTCTGTCCCCTTTTCACATTCATTTATGTTTGTTTACATTGAAGTTTTAGTTAAAGTTTAACGAAGTCCTCGTTTTAGTTTATCTTCATTTTTCTGAGTCATGAGTATCAGATATTTCAAACAACTGCGAACAATTTTTCAAAATCTTTTCTGTTCCACACTTATAAGCTACTGATAACTTTAATTTGATCAACTTGTAACCTATACATTTAAAAGAACAAATCAAAGATTATAAATTTCGTATCAGCAGACCGCACATTATAGCACTGCAAATGTTACGTTGCTTTGTTTTCCTTGCTTTAAAAGTCACTTCTTTCACATAAACCAAACTTATTAATTCAAAATTCTTCCACCCGTAAGTAAATAGTAGGAAAAAAAATTCAAATAATTAGTGGCTTGTTTCTGAGGAAATGTTACAATGATATCAATTGTTAAAGTATCAATTTAAGAAAAGTTAATGATATATCCTCTAAAATCAATAAAGCTTTAATAATTAACTGATATTTAGTAGGAATGAAACTAGCATATATTTCTAAACCCTGATTTCATTCGCTTTCATTTAACTTGACTTATTTGACGTTTCTAAAGATGCTATTTTTAAATCAATTGTCCACTCACTTTATTATGTGTTAGAGTTCTGAAATCTTGTGGATTTGTGTGGTCTTTGATGGCAGTACAATTTGGTAATATATTTAGAACATAGTTATCAGTTAATCAATTGATTTTAATTGTATATGAGGGGCGCCATCTGGTGCTCAATTTAAGAAAAAAATGATTTTAAGAATCCAAATAATATTTATAATAGTGCATTATGAAATATATTAAAGAAAGAAACATAGAAAATTTAAAAAACAATTTTTTGAACATGCTTTTATTTGTGTACCGAAAAGTACAAAAAATATTCTCTTTTTGAAAAAAAAAAATGAACGGCAAAACAACATCGCAAAAGCTTAAGGCACTAAAAAAATACTAAAGAAGTTAAAGAATAACCACGAAATATAAACCACACCAATATAAGAAAGAAAAATTCTTTAATATTCAATTAAAATGAAAATATATTATAAATGTGATTAAATTCCAATTTGTTTAGAGCACTTCGTTCTGAGACTCATGCTTCTACGATTTTGTTTTGACACTCATATTTTTGATAAAAATATTTTTATATTGTTTGGCGTAAATTGTGTTTTAAAGAGCTTTTTATTTTTATATTACCTCATTTCTTTGGTGGGGTTTTGATCTCGTTCATTCTTGGAGGCAATTCAGTCATTTCTGGTTGACGCTGAATTGCATAAAGCATAATACAACTTCAGTGCATGTAAGAAAGTGATTGTTTCATTATGTAATGTAAGAGTTTGTTAACCCTTTCTACGGCCGTGGCAAGTATACTTGGTACCAAGTTCATGGATTTTTAAATGCAATTTTTAAGGTTAACTTAAGTATTCGCCAAATTTTTCGATGAAACAAAAGCCTGGATGTTCCAATTTCTTATCTCAAACCATAACGAAGTGTCTTGACTTGGTAATTAATTATTAATTAACAAAATTAATTAACAAAAAACTATGGCTATCCAGAAAGCTAAATGAATTTCTTTTCTTAAATTAATCTCAGTCCCAAACTTATTTTAATATACCACTAATAGAAAAAATGGCCCTTTAAAGGGGTGAAACAATCAGCAAATTACTTAGATTTTATTCTTAAGATTCACGTATGTTTCAGTAAGATAAGATCAACTAATTGTCTTGATTTGGTAAGGAATCTTTCATCATATTGTTTGTAAACTCTTAGTTGGTTTCAAACTTGCAGTAAGTTTTGTAACTTAGACACATCAGTTTCTTTAGAAATCGATAACTGGTATACATATAGATAGAAGAGGCCATTTGTTATGGATGCCTTCTTTTTAGGCTTCGTGATGGATTTAGCATATAAAGCGAAAAATTTCGTTAACATTTTGAACAAAAACAAAGATTCGGATTTCTTTCTTTCTTTCTTCAATTTCTTCATTGGTTGCAATCTTTCAATTTTTCTTGTATATTAATCATAACATTTAAAGAAAGTCAATCTTTAAATTTATATTTTACAGCAAGATATTCATTCGTGTTTAATATGTATTCTCAACATTTCATATAAATTTACTAAGTATTTCGAACAGTTTCGCAATTTCTAAATAATTTGAAGCACTAAGGAATAACTTCTTATTGAGAACTTTTCTGTCTACAATCTACTTTTAGAAAAGAGAAACTAACAACTCATCTTTCAAAAAAGAATTCCGCGCTTCAAACCTTCGGTTTGCATTCGAAGCTACAAAAAACTAACCAAGTCATTACATTTTAACTTGAATTCATGATTTAATAATAACAAATTTGGAAATCGTTCTATTATGAAATCTGTTTATTCATGCAATCGGTAAAAACAGTACATTTATATTTATCTTTATATCAAGTCGTTTCCATAAAAGCACTCACAACTTGGTTCACTTGAAGTTTAGTTTGGTAAACAAGAACATTAAAGTTTTATTTTTCAACCTTATTATAAAATTCTTTTTAAAAAGTAATTGCATATATTTCTAGGAAATGTTTACTATTTAAAGCAATTATCTTTTATTAAGTAAAAGAATTTTTATTTTTAATTCTCAGGTTCAATTAAGAATTATTAACACGCGTCAATAATACTTAACTATATTTTTGTGAATGTATTTAAAAGGTTAAAATTCAATTAATTGAATATACCATGTAATTAAAATTCTTATTCACTCCATTTTATCTATACGTCAAGGATTTATTCTTCTCTAATTGAATCAACAATCCACTATAATGCAAACGAGAATCCAATGAATTTAATAAGAACTATTGAATGATGACAAATAAATTCGTATTAGTGAAGAGCAAGGTTTCTTGAAGTTTTCGAATAGTGAACACTATTGAAACGAAATAAATAAATAAAATCGATCCGATTTGGGGCTGAAACATTTCTTCGACACCTAAAGTTCA
The DNA here is from genome assembly GCA_013235015.1 of Araneus ventricosus. Classification (NCBI taxonomy): domain Eukaryota; kingdom Metazoa; phylum Arthropoda; class Arachnida; order Araneae; family Araneidae; genus Araneus; species Araneus ventricosus. The sequence goes on from BGPR01005382.1 coordinate 87,519, forward strand.
TATCTTTTAAAAATAAATAGGAAAATATTTCATAGAATTCTTTGACAAATTTTAATGAAATTTTATCTGGAAATTTTCTACATTATATTCATGTGTGGTGTCGATTATTTTAATTATTACTTATTTTTTCGGCTGACTAATTCCTTTATTTTTAATGAGAAACTTAAATTTTAATTCTTTGTCTAAATTACTTGAAATGTTTTTTTTCTTATGCACTTGTTGAACCCTGGACAGCTAGCCTCCTTTTAACTGTATACAATCCCCTTTATACAATACGACCTTTTATTCCCACTGTTACTTTGTATACTTTCCCCTTTCTGGAGTAAGGCACGTGCAAAATTTTGAATTGCCCGTAATTTCTTATTTCACGCTTTGAATCCCCGCTGAGGTCTGAAATTGAAAATTGTTTCTGTGGTCCTCCGCTCTTTTGTAGAAAACGGTTTGAACTTTCTTTTACTAGGAGGGCCAATTTCCTGTTTCCGCCAGTTTTATGACTCTCTAACAATAAGCTTGTAACGGACCACCCAAATTTTACTGTCCTGACGCGACAAATTGTCTGTTTTCACACAAAGACCCTTTTTCGAACCCTGATAGTGATTAATTACCCTTTGGACGTGTCAGGGCAATACCTACCCTTTTTCTGAGAATCCTCGACCTCCAATCAGGATAGAGTCCTAGCTTTCCAATTGGCTATCTGTAAGTCTTTGGGGCGTGCACAAGGGGTTGCTGGTCTGGTTGGCGAGATTCTGAGGACAATTTGGCGTCCTGGCACAATTAATTTGATTTTGTTTCTATGCCTTGCCAATGGAAAAAAGCTTGACCGTTGGCTCTGGAAGGAGCGATGAAGGTAAAGCTTGGCACGACATCTGATTTTTGTATAAGAGGGAGAGTGCTTGACGGAGAAGAGAGGACAAGATTTTGGAAGAAGAAAACGACAAGACTTTGGAACAAGAAAAAACAAGATTTTGGATTCTGGCAATGAACTCGGTGTAAAGGTGTGAACTCTGATGCTCGACGTGTGGAATGATAACTGCCATTAGCGGTTTTGTAACGAATGGGTGCTAAGCAGAGGCCCTTTGAACAATCTGATATTTTGAATATGTATATATGTATGATAACGGCAGCTTGAAACTGTTTGCACGCGTCGAGGTTACAGTTTCGTAGAAGGTGAATCGGCAAGTGCGGCCATGGCTGGCCCCTTTACCTCGGAGTGCTGGACTGGCTGCCACTTTTACCGGTGTAAGCGGCTCTGAGCAGCCGGGCCTTTTCCCGGCAGTAACTTGACCAGACAACCATCCTAGCCTGTTTTTAAAGTACCTGAAGCGTGAGTCCTGGAGCCCTGCTACTGAAGTGCCTGCTGACTTCTCCATGCAAGCCTGTCGAAACCACCGGCAGATGGGAGCTGATTGCCTGAATACCAGCTAGGAGGGAGAGAAATTTCCACAACAAGGATTCCTGAATTGCATCTGAAATTGATCCGAGACTCGCCCTGCGTACCAGCTCCTTTTGTGCTTCTGTTCCTGACCCCTAGCCCTACCGACTGCAAGTGATGACCTCAGTTAAGTTTGTTTTTATTTTGAAATTGAAAATGTTAAAAGTTTTAAATTGGTAGGCTCAAAACCACAAATTATCTTTCGGATTTGTAAATTTTAAGTGCTGTGCAGACGCTCATTTAAGTAATGAATGTAGGAAGAAGTTTTAAATTTTGGTTACTTGTATGCTATGTGTGTTATCTATGTCCCTAAAATACAGGATGTTGCTTTTGTGAGCAAATATTATATGTATGTAATACTGATGTGAATTTGGTATGCATTTTAATTTGTGTGTTTAACTAAGTTGACTACCTATTCAAGCATTTGCATTCTAGCTACATTTAAACTACCAGCAATAACTTTAAGTAGGGATTTTCAGGACTTTTATTATTTTTGTCGGATAGAAGACATAGTACTGATATGAACTCTAATTAACCTGTCTTTGACTTTTTATCCAACTGACATGTGAGTGTTTTGAATCCAGAGCAACATTATACGTGCTCAGTTCATGCTATGTAAATCCCCGCCAAAATGCATTCACATTTTCTGAAATTTTTAAATAAACTGAAATTAATTTTTAGCACAGTTTATGTCATTTGTTCATGCTTGTTTTATTCTCACTCAATGTGTCCTAACTGATTTTACAGGTCTGGAATTATCTACTAATAAATTTATGTCAGTGTAAGGTTTACCTGGGTTAAATAACTAGCTTTTGAACACAACGCGGATTGCTTAATTTACTTGAATGTACTACTCTATATAAGATCTTTTATTTGGATCCTGATTGCATAAACTCTTATCTGAAATCTATAATTAAAAGTAATTAAGCTAATTAAAGATAAATTCACACGACACATGTCAGTCGCCATAGATTAAGAAGATATGACTTAACATTATTTTGAAAGTTTATAATTAATCCTAGCAGTTAGGAGTGTTTAATTCAAATGAATCAAAATCTGCCAGTTCGTTCGAAATAGTTTTTGGCAACAGATTTCAGACGATTTACAGATCAAGCAGAAACTCTAATTTTGATCAAAGACGATGCTGCTATAACTTCCGACATCACAGTTAATAGTTATAAAGCCTGTTCCATAGAAAAAATAACCCCTTTTCATGTTAGAAACTCTACAGATTCCTTTCCTATCTTTGAAAACATTTAGACAGTTGCCTGTCATTCTACAGAGGTAGAACAGATTTTCCCCACATTTGAACTATTTGTTTTATTTATTACATTTACATTTCAACTATTTGTTTGTTTAATTATTTATTATCCTAAGATCTCGAAGTTATAACCTTATCGTTAGACTACCATTGCCTATTCGTCCAATGTGACATAGAAGCATTTTAGGCAGCAAAACTTTGATAACGACATTTCAGACAGATTTCTCACTATTGTGATAAACTAAAATTATTAGGAAAATTTCATGCTTTGATACATTTCTTTTGGTTTCTTGAAACAAACAGAAATTGGGTTTATTTCAATGATCATTAGATGAGGTTCCGTTTCCGCATTTTTTACAACGTAAACACAGGTTAAAGATCCGCAAAAACTTTTCGATAAAAACTGGGATGAAGAAACATTTTTTCACCTCATAGGTTGTAGAGAATAGAAAATGTTTAGTGAATAGAATTATGTTTTCGAAAGACGTTTCTTTTTAAAAGAAATTATTTAAAAAGCAGTGAGGCTAGATTTCATAGAAAAAACTAACAACTTGTCCTTAAACTCAGGTTTTCTGCAAAAAACTAGCATTTCACCATTGTTGGAAAAGTGTACGTAATCGAAAGTTTTCCAACTCAACTGAAAATTGGCTCTTTGTTTTTACATAATTTAATTGTTCAGTTCATTTTCTTAAACAGTAATAAATTCATTCTTTTAAACCAAAGTAAAATAATTTTTTAAACTAAAAAGTTTAAAAAAAAAAACGAAATTTTTTCAAAAATTTAGTTAATTGAAATTACCTCAGAAGCATGTTACAATTTCGAAAAACTAATTCCACCGCCTTACAGACATTATCATCAGTTATTATTATTTATGTAGAATTGGAAGTGGTAAATTCAGTTATTGTCAGAAGGTAGCGCCACCAGGAAAAACCAAAATTATCCTTACTGTATGCGAAACAATTAAGTAATTTAAATTGAAAACGTTCTTTAAAAGGTATTTCTTCACACTTCAAACTACATTTGCCCTAAATTCATAGATTTTAACGAGATGTTCTCTGAGCACCAATAAACAAGAAAAGGTCACCATCAAACAGACTGAGTTCACTGACGTCACAGATAGTGTTAAACTTCACTGCGCATGCGTTGTAACATCTAACTGCAAGTTATCCTAGACTCTTTTAAGGTGTCTTTTTCTTGCAAATTCCTCAATGAATCGCAAAATCAAATTGGCATGATACATGCCACTCAAGCATGAATTGATTTAATTTTATACATAAAATAACCCTTTTATTGCATTTATTGAGGTAATATAATTTCATTTCATTCTTAGCTAATATGAGTTGATGTGACATCAAATCGACAAAAAGTCTGAAATTAGAGTTTATCCAAAAATTATTCATGAATAATAATGATTTACTGAAGGTGTAAGTAGATTAAAATGTGAAAAAATAAAGATCCCCTTTTCATATTCTCGATTTGTTAATGATTATAATTGATTAGTTCAATAAATTTTCCTGTGTTGATTTACTACGCACTTCGTGAAAGGGCAAGCGTTACGAAGATTACGCAAGTTCAAACATTCTGCGGGTCAGTATTCATGTATTCATGCCCCTGTGGCTCTGCTGATATATCAAAGCGTCAGATGTCGCATCCCGTGGCATTTGAATGACCTGAGGAAAATTTGAATAATCATCTCGTTAGTTATGTATAGTTAACGAATCATTTCGGTTGTATTTCTATAAATCACTTCATCTAACAACGAGAATGTAAATTTATTTTTGTCATACTGTTAGATTTTCCGGAAAACTGTTGCTTGAAAATATTATTAGAACTGTAAACCTTTTGATGAATATATTTAAATTACGAGATGTGATTTTTTGGAACAACTAGATTCCATGCGCAGCTTAGAAAACAAAAATATCTTAGAAGTGAAAAATGCATCTACATTAAATATTTTTTTAATCGGAAATTTTTTAATGAAAAAAAGATAAAATATTTTGATCAGTTTTAATAATTTAATTTGTCCTTTGAATATTTGATTTATTAAAACTGATCAAAATGTTTAGAGAGTATTTAGATGCAAATGTATCTAAAATTGTTACAATTGAGATTATTCTACAGATTATAAAGTATCAGGAAAGTTTCTCTAGCCAGTGAATTGTCCATAGAAAATATCAGCATGCGTACGACATAGAAAAACTTAAACGAGGTTATTTAGAAGAAAAAGTTGTGGTTTACTGAGATCTGTTTCTTATTTATTTAATTTCGTAAATTATTGACTCTGCTGTGAATAACTTTTTTTCATTCTTCAAACTCAGTTTTAAAAGAAATTACATTTTTAGAACAAATTTGAATTAATTAACCAAGACAAGTGAGGTTATGTTAAAATGTTATTAATTCAGTTTTGTCTTTTGCTGTACTGCACTTCGCATTTTGATATTTTTAATTCTAAAACTTTCAAAAATTGAATTTCAAATTTTTCTTGTCTTGGGTTTTGTCATTGAAATATATTACTCCTTAATAAGTTTTTATACCTTTAAAGATATTAAATGTTGCCAAATGCAGGGTAAGTCGGTTACTAAGTCAAACTTAAGAATTGAAAATTAATCGTAATACATGTTTTAATTTATTTTCTATCTGATAAAAAATTGGAAATTTATTCGTTTTCCTTGTTTTGGAAATGTTTTCAATTTAATATTTAGAGATATAAAAAAATCCATTGTAAATAACCAATTAACCACTTGAAAGTTACAAGTACAAGAGTAAATTGCAAAATTTTAACACATTGTGAGCCTGTGATGCTGTATACGAAATATCTTGTGAAGCTGGCAGAAACAATTTTTATTGAAGAATATAACTAGTACATATATTATATGAAAATGTTTATATGAAATGTGCAGTATGATGACACAAGGGTTTTAAGTAAAGTTTTGATTATTAATGTTTAAAAATAGATATACACTACAGCCCAAAAGTATTACAATATTGGTAAATTTGGAGTTAATTTGAATACCATGGTTCACAATCAGTTGTGAAGAATCGTGGGAACTCACATTTTACAGTGAAGATTTTGTCACTGGGACATTTAGGGGACCATCCACAAAAAGATGAAGAAAAAAATGATTTCGACTCACCTCGCGTCACAGGAAGTTTAAAATATTTTGAAATTTTCATCAATCGTTTTGATTCTTATGCACATTGCTTACATGCATTTTTGTAAAAGTTGCATGAATATTCGGGAAGATATAATGCTCCTTTAAAACATCCCAAATTTTTCGAATGTTTTTTGTTTATGACATGAAGAGTTTTCAGAGAAATTTAACGCAACTTTCAAAGTACTCGACAATATATTAGAGAAAGATTTTATTAAAATGTGAAATATAGACCTTTAATATTTGAGGAATTATGAGTTTGTGTAGTAAATGCGTTTTAACTGAGCATAAGCGAAACATAAGTGTAAAATTTCTTTCGTAACGCCGATGCCAAATATCTAAAACAGCTTTTATAAAATTTACAGTTGAATACCATTAAGGTTTAGAACGTTGTAGGCATGGCACCCAGCAGAATTTCTGCTATTCTCTAGCAGAAACAAACTGATGAGCGGTTTTCCACCTAACAATATTTTTTAACATGAATCTTCGAACAGCAACATTGGATTTTATGAAAGATGAATATCCTGAATACTAATCGGCACTTATAAATTAAATACATAATTAAAATTGGAATTCGACAATTAATACTCAAAGATTATAGTTTAAAAAATATTCCTTCCTGTGAAACGGGGTTAGCCCAAATGATTTTCCTCCTCATTGACTTGTGGACGGTTCCCTAAATGTCCTCGTAACAAAATCTTCACTTTAAAATGTGAGTTTCCAAGATTGTACGTCCAACGATTCTCCACAACTGATTGTGAACCATTGTATTCAAATTAACTCGAAATGTTTCGCATTTTACCAATCTTGGAATACTTTTGGCCAGTAGTGTACTCCTAGATTTTTATTTTTAAGTAAGAAAATCAGAAATAAATTAGTTGCATTTCTAAAAGGCTTTCAACAGTTAAAGCCTTTAGAACAGAATATTTTCTTCAACATACTCGTTGTTATCCGTTAGATAACAGACATACTAACTGCGTTATACGCATATTCATACCGAAGATGGCTCAGAAAGTTAATTGCATTCGCTTATCAAATTTACAATGCGTGGGTCTCTCAGATGTAAAATATCATAATCAAAATAAATGAATGTTCAACGTCAAATAGATATTCTAATCTTAATAATCCACTTAAGTTCATTCTAGACGAGAGAATTATCTTGGATGGTGACTCGACAAATTCTTATGCTCTGCTAACCAATTGTTGGAATTGCTTAGATAGCTTTATTCCATAGATAATTGGATAGCAATATACCATTCTTGAATATCTGAGAA
>BGPR01005383.1:40126-62867 GCA_013235015.1 Araneus ventricosus
TCATGCTACGTTTCAGTTACGTATTGCTACAGGCTCAAAGAAGTAGGGTAGACATTTTATAAAATCTATTTGAACTTACCTAGACTTAAAACTTTGTTCAGGAACTCGCAGACTCCGAACGTCGATCGAAGACTAAAGGTGATCTGAATCATCAATTTATCGATTGTTTTTATCTCCTTCAGGTGCAATTGCACTTTGGACTTCAAAATTAGCATGCAAAAAACCATTTCACATATCAAAGGCATTAAGACAATTGTGTTCTTATCGACCTTTTCAGAGATAAGTCGATAATAAAAAGAGTTAGTCGTTCTTTTTCTTTAGATTAAGATAACGCAAGATAACAGGATTATTTTCGTTCATTTAAAGCTTTTGTAAATGGAGCAATGGCACGTTATCTCAGATGTAATAGACAGATGGAATTATTTTTTTATTGAAGTTCTGCGTTTTAAGTTAAGGTATCTCAATGCTTTATCTCTTAAGTGAAGATTCAATAAATGGAGGTGATGCAAATATTCTATTTTGAAAAAAATTATTTTTAGAAATTCTCGTTCAAAGATGGCTGGAATTAACCCCCATGCAGAGAAGTTTCTCTTTTAACCAATGCATTGTTTATATCCTATACATTTAATATATTTTGTAAAAAGATATTTCAAAATAGAAAAATTAATATTCGTTTCAAAAATTATGAATTATTATTGAAATGCCTTACTTCAAAGAAGAATTAATTTTTATTAATGCATTAACTTTTTTTCGTCTTTTTTTCTAACTTAGTATCTATTTAAAAGGAATGTATGAATAAAAATAAGATTAAAAATTTAAGAATAGAGGTATGAACAAAATATAGATAAATAAAATAGCTTCAAACCAAATTTATGGAAAAAACATGGCACGAAAGATCATAATCAATGTCTCTAATATCGAATATGACTCAATTAATAACTTTTTTTCAAATTTCCTTAAACGTTGTTCAAGTAAGTTAATTTTTCATATTTAGCTATTAATTTACAATTTATATTGAAAAAGTGATTAATCAAAGAAAGCTGTTCCCATTTGTCACAAATTATCTAGGCGTTTGTCATTCTGTGTGAATGCCAAATGCATTAGTTAATAATATAATAGTCCAGATCTGTCTCTTACTGATCCGGTAACGCTCTGACGTCAACAATAAAATTCGCGCCATAGCACTACGAGACGTTAAACAGCATTATTTCATTGTTAGAGCACCTAAATTTCAGTCATTTTAAATTTAACAAAGTAATTGTCGTTCTAATTTCAAATTTAATGGCTCTAAAATAGTGAAATAAAATTTGCCATCCATTGATATAAAATTTATCTCGCTTTGATCAATAGTTCCCGAGAAATTTTAAATTATGTTAATCGTATATTTCGAATTAATTTCCATTTTTATAATAGAAAGTAGTAAATTACGTCAGTGGTATATCATGCGCGTGATATAGTTTGACGCCACGAATCATCCGATTATTTAATTGCAATCGTGATGATATAATTTGATAATATTTTTTGGCAACGTTTGACAAGCAGACAAGTGCTTTGTTTTGCTTAGAATTTCGAAAAAGAATTCCTTTGAAATTTTAACTTTTGATTTACGTTTGACAAGCTGAGAATTTTATGGTTATTGAATTATTATGTACACATTTTGTATATATTTTTTACTATAATTTAATACTTTACAATCATGAATTAGTTTACTATATTTTTTACGATGAATACCATCGCAAGAAAGGGCGGATGACAAAGGAAAGGAAAGCAAGATGGTTAGCGAGGCAAAGTCAGGAATCGCTGGACAGGATTCGTGCAGTAGATGCAGCCGCTTATACAAGACACATCGAAGCCGAAACTCCATCCCAAGCTGTCATAAAACATATGTTTATTTTATTTGTTTTCAATCAATGTTAAACATTTCTCTCGCATATATATCTATTTAAACACGTCAAATTTGACGGGAAATCTCTCGAATGAAGAGGCAATTTGCACCTGTCATACCATGACGGGTTATTGCCTAGTAATTATTATGAGCTATAAATTTAACCTTCCTAAAGTTCTTATAATCTGAATGGTATATAAATTCTATTGGACAACACGATATTTATTAAATATTCCCAATATTAAAAGAATGGCCGCATTGGCCTCGTGGTTTTGTCTTGATTTCGGGACGAGAAGGTTGCAAGTTTGAGAACCAATTCCCATGGAAGATCTATGGAGTGCCAAACTTCCTCCCGCTGGCGTGGTGTGGGTGTTTGTACAGGGGGAGAGATACCAACTCGGGGCTGAGATCCGTGCCAAAATGCCCTTTTTAGCTTAAAAATGAGATTTTAATATGATTAAACATTAAGAAAAGCTACAACAGCATCTTATGTTAATGGCAAGAGGTCAAGATTTCCTATGATAATAAAAACTGCAGTTTTGAGAGATATGAACGCTCATGGAACAGTTTGGATCTTGAATTTGAGAAGATCGATTAAATTCTTTTAGATAAATTCTAACAAAAGTCGTTGAAATTTCGAATATAATTTGAGAAGATCGATTAAATTGTTTTAGAGAAATTCTAAAAAAATCGTTGAAATTTCGAATATAATTAAGAGAAGATCGATTAAATTCTTTTAGATAAATTCTAAAAAAAGTCGTTGAAATTTCGAATATAATTCCGAAATAATAGAATGGAAAATTAAAATATCTTTTGGTATAAGCAAAATGACGAAAGTTCCTTGAATGAATCTTAGAGCTCTTAACCCTTTATTTCCAGACGGTACATAAAAGTATTACTTTAAGGGGACATATGACTGTTAAATCTCGAAAATTTTCGATTTTTTTGAAAAAAAAAATATTATTCACCAGTTATTTCTAAACAATTTAAAATTATCCGCGTTAAAAAAATTCCACTAATTATGAAACTTATGAAGAAAAATGTATCAGCTATTCAACGTAAGCATTGAAAAGTGTTATCTTTAAAGCGCTGTATCTCTGCCATGTAAAACCTTAAGCCAATTTTGGCAGGCTGGTTCGGAGTGGGTAGTGAATGCTGTATCTCAAAATGTGTTTTTTTTATATTGCGCGCACAATATCTCAAGAACTATTGAATATTTTTACATAAAATTTTTACCGAATATGTGTTTTGCTATGTTCTAAAAACTGAACCCCATTTTTGTACATATTTCTCCAAAGAAGATTTTTTAGGCTGGGAGGGAGGTAAAAAAGTTGAAATTTTAACTATTTTTAACACTATTTTAAATTGGCATATAAAATAGAAATTAAATTTATATGTAAATAAAATGTGGTTCAATTTCTGAAACAGACTGTTTGGATTACTGAAATACCCAAAATATTGTGTTTAGACCAATATTTTATCCACAACCATGCGCTCAAGGTGACTATCTTATTTTTTTATCAAAAAATTATACCAATATTTATTACTCTCTCAAATAAATACATTCAAATATTAAGGTTTGAAAATCTGTGTACTATAACAGAAAGAATAGATATTTTTCTAGAAAACGAAAGCGAGTTTGTGAAATGTATTGTTTCAGAGATACAATGTATCGAATTTGACAGTTTCGCCCTATTTTTTCGAGGTTTAAGAGTCGTATGACCCCTTAAATATTTTAAATTTATTTTTCCAAAATCCATGGGTCAAGAAACCTGTACGACCACTAGCCTTACAAAAAAAACACCCCTACTAGCATTATAAACAATTCTAATTTGCAATAAATATTTAAAAAAGAATTGAGAAAATACCAAGTTCTTTTCTTACGAAAAAGTTCTTTGACAGATAAGTAATTATCACAAAATATTCTGCAAAAGGTAACTTTCATTTTAATGACTTCTAGCGTTTTAATCATAAATCAGAGAATTTCATGCTATTGTGCTAGTGTTTCTGATTTTTTTATATAGCAGCTTTAACCCTCCGACTGTATAATCTTTTTCTATTGCTTATTTAGATGCAACGTTTTGAAACGTGTTCAAATACCGTTGAACCAACCTAATTGTTATTTATATGCAGGTCTTCATTATTATGATTCAACGCTTTAAAAATACTAAATAAACCCATTACCTTGCGAAAATCGCAGGATGCAGCTAAAAAACATACGAACTTCCAACTCGCGGAAATCGCGGGATATGCAGTCAGAGGGTTGAAGGTTTTACGAAGATTTCTTAAATGTTTTCTGTCCAATCTTGTGAACTCATAAAATCGCTTTCTTTCATAGCACTTGATGTAACAGATGCACATGCAAAATCGACGATGATGGGGAAAAGTTGACCCTTTCCACTACCATGTCGAATGTGACTCATTTCAGCTGGTTGCATCGAGTATAACGTCTATGAATGACTTAACTTTAGAGTATGAGTTCAAAAACATGACATAATTCGATGCACGAGTGGAGCTCGGGCAAAACTGTTAAGGGAACTTATTTTGCTGGTGTTCATTACCTTTTGGACTTCGAAAAGTTCATAAGTGTCTTCCCCTTGTCTTAAATAATAAGTGTGCAAAATTTGGTTGAAAACAATCCATTGGTTTAGGAGGAGATGTGGAACACAGCCACATACCCACATAGATAGTCACAATGACTTTTATTTATATTACGATTTTATATCAGAAAGTCAACTTTCAAAAGCCCCAAATCTTATTAAAATTTCATTGGAAATTAAGCAAGATTTTGGCATTTTCCGTGATATTTTTCGAAAATGTTAGGAAATTCTGCATTTTAAGCTACGAAACTTGCATCTTTTCTAAATTGTCTCTCGTATCTCTACTCTTAGATTCGAAGCATTTTTTCTTTAAGATTTTTACGTCATTTCTTTGAGCTAGTCACTTCACTTGACATCCATATTAGCAGCTATTTAATCGGAATCGTATGACGTTGTCTATTCGATTCCCGCAGCTGATATGTAGATCTACTGATTATTAGCAGAGTGTATATGCCTGTCTCTACTATGTCATTGTGGTACGTTCTGTAGGTCCTCTAAGCATTCTCTCCTCGGAGAGACTTCAGTGCCATGTAAGCTATTGCTGGTACTGTACCTGTAAGAGTAGGACAAGTATCAACCCTGTTAAATGGAAATGTGGTAATCTGTAAATATGTTCTTAAATGTGGTCGTCCAAATAAATGTCTCTTTTAACTTATATGATTCGTCATTTCTGAAATAATAAGAAACGCTCTATCTCATAGAAATTCCACTGCAAAAGGCCAGGACGCTTTTAGCTTATTATGCAGCAGCTCTTCACAACTAGTGTTACTCAAGTTGTCTGTCTCTGCTACAAGGATTATAGTTTTTACGAGACTAACAAGTGATATTGGCAAACTCGCTTCCTGTGCCTAACAGAAAATATGTATTATGTCTCAAAAACTATTTTTACACATAATAGAAGTTTAAAAAATTAGCTTTTCATGACACAAGTTTCATTTCCATTCAATTCGTTGCCCTCATTTTAATAATTGTTCAAAATTTAAATTGTGTATAATATTTACAATTTATAACAACCTTTTTTTTTACTGGTGAAGATCAAGAATACTGTTGCTAGATCACATTAGTAGAATTTTGGATGAAGACGAATTTTATTATTTTTTTATTCATATTTATTTTAACGCTTTTTCTTAATGAAAAATTTTCTATGTAATTGTCCCAAAACACCCGTTAAAATCTTTCTTATACTTCAAGATTTAAGAAAAAAATTTGAAGTACTTATGCAATAAATATTAATAACTTATGGAGAAAATTAGATATCGGCGGTTTTTAAAAATCGTCTGGTTCAACTGATATTCTCATTTTATTTAAAAAACGTTTCAGACGATAAAAGAATTTTGGCTATTGTAAAAAACTACTTTTGTATAGAAAATTACATAAAATATGAGACATGAGGAGACATGAAAATATTTTAATCCCGAGCAACGATAACAACTAGTAATTAATAATTTTCATTCTTTTATGTTCATAATTCTGCAAAAGTTATTAACGCCAAAATTGGAGTATAACTAGATAATAGGGTAAGGTTGCTCAAGTTGTACCACACCCTAAGTTTTACCTATTCCATTCTGACTTTGTTTTCGTCGAATCAGCAACGCTGATGGCATGGCTATTAGCATCGGTGAGGTTAATTCCATTATTTAGAACGGAGCTTCGATGCGTTACAACTTAACCTCGAAGAAAAATAAGTTTTCTTTAGTTTTCTTATAGTTTTCGTACATATTTCGCAAGACGTAGAGCAATAAATATTTTAAATAAAACTTTATTTCTTAGGGTATCATTCTGTGCTATTTGAAGAATTGCTTTTATGTAACTATGGTGCTCTTGTTCGATTCATTCTTTTATAAGGCTTATTTAAAATATTACGCGTGGCGTTGCCCAAGTCGTTCCTCAAACGATGCCCAAGTCGTACCTCAAACGATGCACAAGTCGTACCTCAAACGATGCTCAAATCGTACCTCAAACGATGCCCAATTCGTACCTCAAACGATGCTCAAGTCGTACCAGGTAAGCCCTAAGGAACTCTTGCACATCTTAAGATACATATCATTTATAGAAAGAGGATACTGTTCTTTTTAATATGTGTGTTAAATGTTCTTTTTCTAATTTTTAGGCAGGGTTCATAAACGTGACAAAAGCGTACTGATAATACTTAGAGACAAGAAGATATGGACGAGACGTTATGAAAATTACCAATGGTGATACGAGCTTCAACGAAAGTGTAATGTTCTTAAACCGAAACTGCGACGTCACCTTCTAGAACTAAAAAAAGGTTATGAATTTGGAAACAGAAAAGGTTGACCGTGAATTAAATCAAGACATAATAGTTTACTCAAAGAAGAGTAATACAGGGTGTTTATGCTTCATTTGCTTCCAAGGTACGACTTAGGATATTAGGTGGTGTGACTTAAGAACCGGTTTCCTTAGTCGTACGGATGTCATTACTTCAAGATTTATTTTATCCGAGATAGTACGTGTATTTTGAACTTTCTTGTAATAAATAGCTTCAATAATCTTAGAAGTTGTGAATAATGCAAAATTTAATCCTTTATTTAGTAAAACTTGGAATTTGTAGTCTTTTTTCCCTTAGGGGTTGCGACTTAAGCAACCTTACCCTATACCCGAGTTATTAGCTTTAAAGTTGTGGCAGTGGCGGCTCGTCAGCTCAGAAAGGAGCAGTGCTGAAAAAGTTGTATAGAACCAAGTTGCGGGATATTTTGTGCTGATTATTTTGGTATATAATGACGATACACTAAAAATTGATAGTTTTTGAGTTGTAAACAAAAAAACTGGAGAAATATTTTTTGGCTATGACAAAAATTCCAACAAAAATTATTGGTGGCAAACCTCAGAATCGTAATCAGCACCCGAAAAACAAAGAATAAAATCACAACTCCCCCAGAATTGGATTAAAAAAACGACTTAACGATTGAATTACTGAGAAAAAACGAAAAAAAAAAAAAAAAAAAACAAATGAGAACTGAAAAAAATGCAGCTCAAATGAATGCAATTTCAAGCGGAGAAAGGATGGCTTTTCTTCCGCTTCGCGTTGCTCTTTGCGTTGATATCGGATCCGTAGGAGGGGCAAAACTTGACGCAGCTCTGGTTTGTCTCTCTTAATTCTTGATTGATTTTCCGTCTTCTTTGTAGATGCTTTATTACTTTTTTCCATTTTCGTTGATCACTGAATTCTCAAAGTGGAAAAGTAAGCAAATCAGAATAAAAACGAAAATACAATCTTCTAAAATAATTTCAGGGGGGACTGCAGTTCTTATGGAAGAGTCGCCACTGAGTTGTGGATATACCCAATATCTACAGAAAACTTTTCTGGATGGCCAGATGGTTCCAAAGAGGTAGGATTGCCAATATCCATCTTCTGAATATAGAATTATTTGATATACTGTAGGGTGAGTCTTAGTGAATGCTCTAATTTCAAAGCATCATTGTGAAGCAGGAACTGAATTTATTTGAAAATTGAATTACTTCAAGATTTTGAATGCAAGCCTCGCAGATGTTGAACATGCGCTCCTTTCGCAGATGTGAACGTGGCATATATCAAATCTTTAATACAGTTTTTGCCGTACCTTCTCTGGCATGTTTGTGTCAATGGCAGCTGTGACATGGGTTTCAAATTCAGTGATGGTCGTCGGAAAAGGAGGGCTTTGACTCGATTTTTAACAAAATCCTAAACAAAGAAGTCCTACGTGCGATTTGTGTATCATGATGTCAATGAAACAGTTCTTTATATCTCTCAGATGCGCGGCAAATCCAACGATGTGGCTATATGTTATCGAGGCAATGAGAAGAATAACCAACAAACTGAAAAAACACAGAAGCCAAAGCTGAAAACAATAATATTGTAACAAAATCGTCTTGCGGGTATACCTGAATGCAGTCCAATAAGCAGGATTTAAAAAAAAATAAAGCTCTTTATTTTACAAATATTCTAAGCACAAGTATTAAAACAGCACTTTTAAGAATTCACAACAGAGATTACCAATGAATCTCAAACACAGCGCTCAAAGGCTTCTAATTAGCTCATCAGCTTGCTTGCTGATAAAAATCCAACTAAATCCTCTTGGCTTGAGAGCTTGCTTTTATACTTTTTCAACAGGAAGTGACGTCAATACGTAGGAAGTGACGTAATCTCCAGAATGTTCATGAAGCCAGTAGAAATAGGTTGACAGGTCATGGTCTTTCTAGAAAATTCTTTTCGTTGCCAAAGTGGCCAACTTTGTCGCCAAGTTGCCAAAATGGTCGCCAAAGCTGTTGCCAAGATTAGCATCTCAGGGAAACAACTTTATAGCTTTGTAACAATATTAAGCTTCTAAGTGGTTAGATATTTTCATGTATTAGCCTTAAAGTCTTAAAAAAATGCTTTTAAATTGAATAATTGGATCTTGATTGAACACAATGAAGTCTCTGAAATCTTAAGAATATTTTATACATAATAGTTTAAGAAATTATACGCATGGCCATGAATTATCTGCTTCTGAACTCAATATGAGAAACGAAAAAATGTGTGAAACGCTTAGAGGGTTAAACAAAATAAGAAAAGAATCCAGCAGAGGACTTTCTCTAGGTTCACCCCCTCCTAGGATTCTAAATTTCACAAAAAATTGGGAATATTTTCTGTAGAAAGACAGACGGAGTCAAACATTGTCCCTCTCTGAACCGAATTACCCCAAATCGAAGGAAAAAAGGAAAAAATTGTTTTCAGAAACTTCAAAATTAGCCTTTTGATCGAAAAAACAGAAGGAAGACAAAAAAAAACTTATTTTCTGCTCCGGAAAATAAGAAGTAACCAGTGGGAGCGGTTTCCCCTAAACTTTCTCGTATACTCCCAACAAATGTAGGGAAAATAAGGTAAAAGGCAGTGAAACGAACAAGCGTCCCTAACACGGTGGGGAAAAAATTGCGAACCTTCTCTAACCCAGAATTCAACGACTAACCAAAAGTTTCATATGGCGCGCGTAAGTCGAAAGAAAGTCACGAGTAGCGCCAATGCGCAATTTGACCTTTTTAGATAAAGAAAATCTAATATGCAATTCGAACGCCTTTTTTTAACCAATTGAAATGAAAATTGGACACGGATCTACCATTAGGGTTAGAAGATCACATACCAAATTTCATTTATCTAAGTAGTTGTATTTAGGAGTTATGGCGTTCAGAAGTATGCAATTAAGCAGACAGTCAACCCTTTAACGAATTTGGCCCAAAATTTGATAAGGACCTACATTCCTGATGATAAGACTGTGTACCAAATTCTATCCATCCAGCTATTTAAGTTTTTAAGTTATAGTGTTCACATGAACGCGGACAGACAGACTTCCCGTGGACGGAATTTGTACAAAATTTGATAGAAACTTACAAATTATGTGTCAAGATCACATCCCAAATTTCATCCCCGTAGCTCTAATAGTTTTCGAGTTATCGCGTTCACAGACAGACACACACACACACACACACAGACAGACATAATTCCAAAATTGTGTTTTTCGGACTCAGGGAGTTCTAAAACGTGCAGATTCGTCAAAATCTCGAGTTCGCGTTTTTTTTGACGATTACAATATTTTCTCTTTGTATACTTCGTATAAGAGAAAGTAAAAATGGTTGCATGACGGTTATTTTTTTCCTAACTGGCTGTAAAACATCAAATATATCAATAAAAAGAAAATTATTTTACACTTACAGTCTTGCCGGCTCAAGGACAAAGTGACGCAATCCACGTTTTAGACCTCCCTGAGTCCGAAAAACATAATTTTGGAATTATGTCTGTGTGTCTGTCTGTGAACACGATAACTCGAAAACTATTAGAGCTACGGGGTTGAAATTTGGTATGTGGTCTTTAAACATAATTGGTAGGTTTCTGTCAAATTTTGGACAAAATCCGTCAACGGGAAGTCTGTCTGTCTGTATGTTCGAGGTCATGCGAACGCTATAACTCAAAAACTTGAAAAGCCAGATGAATAAAATTTTATACACAGTTTTATCGTCATGAATGTAGGTCCGTATAAAATTTTGGGCCAAATCCATCAAAGGGTTGACTGTCTGTCGGTCCGTATAATTTACTTTTGAAGAGAATCCGTTATCTCCACGCGCATGCGTACTGGAAGAACGGAGAGGAATTTCATTACGGAGTAGCGAATTACGTCAGTTTGTCCTTGAGCCGGTAAGAGAGGAAGGGGAAACGGCACCTTTTGGGGGAAGTATACGAGAAAGTTTAGGGGAGAACACTCCCGCTGGTTGACGATTACAATACTTTCTCTTTGTATACTTCGTATACGAGAAAGTAACTAGGACGCCAACACTAACTCACTATTTTCGAAATATGGTGCCGAAAGATATCCGAAAAGACAAATCCTAGCAGGGGATGAATGAACCTTGAGAAAGTCACCTGCTGGATTCTTTTCTTATTTTGTTATATTATAGTTTTTAACAGTGGCTTTTGTGTTTTTTCAGTTTGTTAGTTATTCTTTGCTTTATCTTCATTGTACTCTAGGAGACTGCTGTTTATACTCTCACCAGATGCTTTGTGGTTATGTTTCTTGTGGGTCTGTTTGCTCTTTCCATAACTGTTTTTACTATTTATTGTGTATTTATTGAGGTAATGCTTGATGTATGCCATGTACCTCCGAGAAAGCTGAAAGATCCAAGCAAACGCAAATTGTATCTTTTTTTAAAAAGAAACTAGAAATTTTCGAAGTGCTTTTTTACTTTAGATGACTCTAGACAGGGCTAGATTTATACATTTCTACGCTTTAGGTCAAATTACTTAATTCTGCGCCCTCTCCTCAGGTGAATTCACCACAGTTATACAGACAGGCAACGTAAGTATTGTCCGGTATACTGGACATTAACTTTGAACTGCTCCTATTAATTCAATAATTGAAGAAACTACATGCTATTTTTTAAAATTTGATTCTCGACTTTCTTATTATTATAATCTTAGCAAGAAGTTTTCCTTTCGGGGATGAATCATTTCATTTTTTTTAGTTTTCCCAAAACAACTCGAGAAAATCATCGTTCTTCACAAAATGGAGTTCGGTGGTGAATTTTGTTCTTCAAGTAACTTCTTGTTTTTAATCCTTTTTTTACCATTTAAAAGGCTTCTGCAATATTTTATTATCCTCTGATAAACATTTTAAAGTGAAATTTGTGTGATTGTTCGTCTGTTTTCAGTTGAAATATCCGGCATTGTCCGGATGCCGGACATGGGATAACTTTTTAATTTTTCACCCACTGGCTTGAAATTTCATTTATGAGATACCTTTTGCAGTATTACTCAGGAAAAAGTCCGAATGAAGGGGTTCATTAATTTTAATTAATTTAATTTATTTATTTAAAGAAAAACACACTACAGAGAAAACCCCATTTACAGAATGCCATAAACAACAAAAGCCACAACGAGTAAATAAAAAAAAATGCACTAGTAAAATAAAAAGTTGAACGCAGAGAATACACAAAATCATACAAATTTTGCAAACGCATATAAAATTAAAAACGAAAACAATTACAAAAACATTAAAATACACCAAGATTCAAAAAGTCGCATTTTTTTAAAAAATTTAAAACATTATAGTAAAAGACCATTTCCAAAAGGCAAGGGTTAAAAAGTATCCGAAAAGCACCGAATCCACAGAAAAAACCCACCAGGAGTTTAATAGTTTAAAGATGAAAATACACACTTGAAATAAAAATAAACTGTAGCATTTAAGATAAAATGTAACGCGGCGCCGAAAGTAGAATACAAAAATTAAACACAATTCACAAAAAACATCCAAAAATGGTCGAATACATAAGAACACAGAAAATTAAAACCTTTTAAAAATAAAAAAAAAGCTATATATTAGTCGAGAGTAAAAAGGCAAAATAAAACACATCATGTATTTAAAAGTTGTAAACATTTTGATTTAAAAGCGCCAGGAGACGTATTGAAAATATTAAGTTCATCAGAGAACTAGTTAAACAATTCATAAAGTCTGTATGAAGAGGAATTATTGATATAATTAAATCTAGAAAATACTTCTTGAAATGAACTGTGGTTCCTCAAAGATCTGGCAGGCACAGCGAAATTTATAGCGCTCAATATATTGCTACAATCGATCGAACCATTAATATGTTTGTAGATAATTTTGTAATGTGCATAATGTGCTTAGAAAACAATATTTTATATGGCCTTTTCAAAATAATACTGAAATTGGTTGATGATTGATTGTAATTTCTTTTATATTTGCGCCCTGGGCCATGGCCTAGGTTGGCACTACGGGAAATCAGGCCCCGACTATAGAAATTCGCTTTACCAGAAATAACAAACTGGGGGTTGTTCAAATACATATTTTGTACTTCCAAACATGAAACCCCTTTTGAGCGGCCGATTTTCCTTGGAACGAAGAGGGGCTGCTGTAGAGAGGTTGCACTGTAGAAAGGTTTATGTTGAATTCAAAAACTTAACCCTAAAAGATAAAAATTCGGTTTATCAGAAATATCAAACGGGGGCTTGTTCAAATACATATTTTGTATTTCCAAAGATGAAACCCCTTTAGAGCGGCCGATTTTTCTTGGAACGGAGAGGGGCTGCTGTAGAGAGGTTTCGCCGTAGAGAGGTTTATGTTGAAATTCAAAAGCTTAACCCTTAAAAGTAAAAATTGGTTTTATCAGAAATATCAAATGGGAGCTTGTTCAAATAAATATTTTGTACTTCCAAACAGGAAACCCCTTTTGAACGCCGATTTTCCTTGGAACGGACTTTCACAGTTTCTATTTTTTATCATTATTATTATCCATTTTTGTTTCTTGTGTTTTGCAACGTTGGTTTTGTTTTGTAGCACCGTTGGTGATTTTGTGTTGTATGTGTGTGTATGTTTTTGTCTATGTTTCTGTGTGTTTTTGTTTGTATTTTTTTTCTTTTTGCACGTAGCTCTGTAATCCATACTTTCCAAATATTGTAACTTTTTTCTTTCATGACTGGTCTGGCTCCTCCCCGTCGATCCTTGCTGACTCTAAACCATTTGGGTGAGTCGGTCGGCGTGGGTTATGTATGTATGTAAGATTTATGTTGACGTTCAAAAACTTAACCCTTAAATGTAAAGGCTAATTTAAATTCTAATTAAAATTTCAAGAATAAACGGCTCTGAGGTGCACATTCCCACTCTCCAAAGTATGCTTGCGTTCAATTACGTTGCTCTAGGTCTAGCGGTATGTCCTTTAGAACTCCAACACGCAAATATTCTTCTTTATTATTAGTAGAGATAATTGACAAAACCAAAGGATCAGTACTCCAGCCCCATTCACTGGACCGATTGCGACAATTTTTATTTCATATGAAATCTTATGATCTCTAGATATGTCATCAATGGTCGCCTGCGGTCCACCACCCTCCATATTCGACAGAAATTGAAACAATACTCCTCCGCTATACATTCTCTATGGGGAAAAACCTTCAAATTGTCCCTCACCCCCAAACATGGGACCAGTCTCGACAATTTTAACTTCATATGCAAGCGTATGACTCCTAAATATGCCATGAATTGTCACCTGCCACTCATCACCCTCCATTTTTCGAGATATATCCCAAAATAAAACTTTGGCAGAGTCCTTCAGCCTCTACAACCGCCAATTCGCCAATTTATTCCGTCAAGTTGCAAGTATAGCTACAGGCTATTAATATTACGAGCGAATAGATGGTCGCCGAAAGTAACTAGTTTATTTAAGAATATTTTTAAAAATTTATTACAATTAGAGGAACAATAGTATGGAGATAAAATTGAAACTATAAAGATGCTAATTTTTTGTTGCATTTTAAAATGGTGTAAAAAAGGTTTTTATTACTAATATAATAGCCCAGATCTGTCTCTCGGTAACGCTGTGACGTCACCAGCAACAAAACTAGCTCCATAGCACTGCGAGACGTTAAGCAGTATTATTTTATTGTTAGAGAACCTAAATTTCAGTAATTTTAAAAGGTTAATTGTCGTTCTAATTTCAAATTTAATAGTTCTAAAATAGTGAAATAAAATTTAATTTATCTCGCTATGATCAATAGTTCCCAAGAAATTTTAAATTATGTTAATCATGTATTTCATATTAATTTCCGTTTTTCAATAGAAAGTAGTAAATTACGTCATTGGTATATCATGCGCGTGATATAGTTTGAACGCCACGATGCTTCTGATTATTTATTGCAATCGTGATGATATAATTTGATAATATTTTTTGGCAACGTTCAACAAGCAGAGAAGTGCTTTGTTCTGATTAGAATTTCGAAAAAGAATTCCTTTGAAATTTTAACTTTTGACTTACGTTTGAGAAGCTGAGAATTTCATAGTTATTGAATTATAATAAAATTGTTAAGCAACGAAAAATACTTCACACGGAATTTTGTTTACCAAGAGATTTTTTGAATAAAGAAATAGGTAAATATTTAAATAGAAAATATATTTCCTGTCATAAAACGTATGTTTAAAATAGATTGAAAACAAATAAAATAAACATTTCTCTCGCTTATATATATATTTAAACACGTCAAATTTGAAGGGAAATCTCTCGAATGAAGAGGCAATTTGCACCCGTCATGATTTTCTAGCGTCCTAATATTCTCCTAAAATCTGTACTGTAGAGCGAATTGAATGAATTTTTCATCACACATGTCACAATTTACAGATACTGTCCACATCCTATGAACATTGCGTGAAAATGAAACACAGAGAAGCTATTAGAATCTAGAAGAAGAGGAGAGAAAAAAAGACTACTGTTCTATCGTTCAACGAAGAGAAATAAGCGAAAAATTGATTGAGATGAGGTATTTGCAGCTCTAAATAACCTGCAATGCATTATATTTTTATAGTTTTCAAAATTTCCAATATTTTTCAGACTTTTGAAAAAGGTAGTTTGAAAAGTACGAGAAAGAAAAAAAAAATTATCAAACGTTTGCGGATCAAAACCCAACATTTTTTTTAAAGGCAGGAATTTTCCACGGCTTTCTTTAAGAACGTTGCAAATTAGATGGAGTTGGAAAACTAGTTTTTATTGCGCATTGATAAGCAAGAGATGAAGTTTGAAAATACAGATGCTTGCCATAATTTCTGCTCTGCAAATACCTAATGTTACTGAGAGCTGTCAACCGGAACAAAATCTCAAGTCATTCACAGCATTGTTAATGCTACACATTTTTTAAAATTTTTATCGATCCGATCATTCTCGTCCGAACTGGGTTGAAATCAATTTTATCTGCTCGAAAGAATAACGAGCAGCTATCTTGAATTCTTTCAGTTGATAGAAGATGTTTTTGTTTTCTTTTACAAGCTCTCGTATTTCTGCCATTTTTACCACGTTTTTATTAACTCGCTTTCTTGTCTGTCTGTCTGTCTGTTCGGTACAAATCTTGCGATCGATTTTAAACTAACTTCCCGATGAGCTGGAGACTTGAAACTTTAAACATATTTCAGAACTAGATGACAATGCATTATTAATTCGCTTTCTTGTCTGTCTGTCAGTCCGTTTGTCTGTCATTTCATATTTTGCATGACGCATCCGCAGTACGTTTTTCATTATATCTCGAAAACTATTAACATTACAGACTTGGTTCTTGGGTATATGGATGACCCATGGGATCATCGAAGCACCCCTATATTTTAGCCATATCTTTGAGCATGCGCAGTACGTTTTTCATTATAGCTCGAAAACTATTAATATTACAGACTTGGTTCTTGGGTATATGGATGGCCCATGGGGCCATCGAAGCACCCCATATTTTAACCATATCTTTGCGCATGCGCAGTACGTTTTTCATTATATCTCAAAGGTCTCTGCGTCACATAACTTACTTTTTCAGGAAAATGACAATTTTTTTATTTATGATCAGGTGAAGAGAAACTGATATAAACCTGAAATTTGCCACATGTCTCCGTCATAATCTCATCAAGATGTTTAAAATCGATTGCAAAATTTCACACACAGAAGACTAAAAAGCAGAAAATAATTATTTAAAAAATAAAAATTTTAATAGACCACGTTTTTAAAACGGACTAAAAAGTATAAAATAATTTCTTCTAGCCCCATACAGATTTATAGCCCCATACAGATTTAAAACGAAAAACGTGGGGCGCATGCAATATTTAATAGTAAGGAGTGTAGGGAGTAGCTGTCGTTGAGAAAACTCACACAACAGTTCATATCATTTCCATTGCAATAAAATTGTTAGTGACTGAAATAAACTATTTATACATCAATTATCTATTACATGCGCCCCACGTTTTTCGTTTTAAATCTGTATGGGGTTATAAATCTGTATGGGGCTAGAAGAAATTATTTTATACTTTTTAGTCCGTTTTAAAAACGTGGTCTATTAAAATTTTTATTTTTTAAATAATTATTTAAAATTTCTGTGTCAGAGGTTTAGAGAAAATATTACAAGGAAATAATAGTATAGTATAGCAACGGATTCGGAAACCATCCGCGCTTTTGCGCATGCGCCGGGCGGAGTTATTCTCATCAAAATAGGGGGAAGTGAAGAATGGAAGTGTGATGTTTACATTTTGCTGAGCGCGATCCGACAAAAAAACTCTGGAAATGCGCTCATATGACTCATTGCCTGACACTCCTTTCCGGTGTTAAATCGTCCAAAAGTGGTAGTCTCGGAATCCGTGGTCAGACTATATTTTTCTACATTCTCAGACGGGTAAAGTAAATTTTTAACCTTCCAGCAGGCATGCGTACGCAGGAGATACTTATATCGTGCATCGTATTACATATCTATATCGTTTTCTATAACAAGTAATATAAAAAACAATTTAAAGTCAATTCCTACTTAGGTCAACCAAGAAAAATTTTATTTTAGTTACTTTTTATTAAATAATTACAATTAATATGAATATGTATATACATGCCTAATAACAAGTCTTTTTTTGTAAACAACCATTTTGCAGAAGGGCGAAAAAGTTAACTTCCTGTGGTCAATGGAAATCTTTAAATATTCAATAACCCTTTTTGAGTTATTGACCTATGAGCATTAAAAGTAATTATTCGGCTCTTTTCCTTGTGAATGTCTTGGAAATAATAAATTCTCTCACATTCACACTTTCCATTTCTCTCACTAATTTATTCACATGTTTCATTTTCCATTTTGTTCCCTCCTTGACTCAGACTAGAACCCAAATGGAAAAAAAGAAATTTTTTCCAGCGATCTAATTAATTAATTAATTAAATTTAATTAATGAATTAATATTTGAAAAAACTGTCTTAGCATCAAGTGTCATCCACTACAAGTTTTAAAAAATGTATTTGAACTTGAGTGGCTGAATAAACAGTATTTTATTAACGATTGAAAATTTGAACAAGATATATAAATGAATATATATAGGGAGAGTGTGAACTAATAGTAGGAATTGAAAAATAGATGCAACTTTTATTTATTTAATCTGCATTTGATAGCTTTATATTAAACAAAAATTATATAAATAAAAATTTAAGTTAAATTTATAAAAGAGCGATATAAGTATGTAATACGATGCACAGTATCATCATCTACATACGCGCGCACTCTGGAGGTTAAGTGAAATATATTTTTTTTACTTCTTCTGTAATAAACTCAATTTCAAAGCATTTAAGCAATAACCAAAATGCTTTGACATTGAGTTTATTAATAATAAACATAAGCATTTAAGCAATAAACAAAAAAACTGTCTAATTTGTTTCTCTTGTTGTAGCATTAGTAAAGATACCAAACTTATGCTTGTAGCAAAAGTTACAACTCTGTACAATAAATAAACAAAACTGAATCAAAGACAATACGTGCTCACGTATTACGCGTGAAGTGCGCCGAGCCAATTTTATTTTAGAACCCATGACGCATTTTGTTGGAGGAAAAAGAATGTGACGTCGCATCAGAGTAAAACTAAGTATAGTTAGATGGTGAACGACATGGGTTGTTACGTTTATCATGCGATTGCAACGCCACGTGAGTCGACTTTTGCAACTAACATATGATAATTTTTAAAAGATAAAGAAACTGTTAAAATGAAACGAAATCTAAATATATAAAACTCAAAGTAGGGCTGTCCATAAATGATGTCACACTTTCTTTCAATATTTTTTGGCCCCCCCCGCCTTGGGGGGAAGGGGGCACACTTCTCCATACCCCCTTCCCCCCTTGTCACATGTCACGAAATATTACATAAACATATACTTGCAGTTCAGAAACAAAGCACTACGTTATAGATCATATTTCAAATTTTATTTTTAAACTTCAACTATGTGTTTTAATGACATGTGAGCATAACAATAATAATAATAATAATAATAATAATAATAATAATATGTGTTACTTATTTTGTATGAAGTAAGATTAAGGTTTACAACGAAAAACACAATTAATATACGATAGTAATAAAATATTAATATAAAAGAGCAATTATAAACAGTAGTATTTTGGAATTTGATATTTGCTTTAAATCTTTACTTTATGAACACAAAATACTCTTAAACAGATTGAATTTAAAAAAACCGCCTCAATATTAGTTTTACTTAATGGAATTGCCATCTCATTTCATTTGTCACATTAATTTATATGAACATTTATAAAATTATATACACAATCATAAAATAGAAATTACTCGGAATCATTTACTACTACAACTCTTCCTCCCATATTCTCAGAACCTACCCTGAAGGCTTTTTTCGTAAAGAAAGGAATACAAGTGGAAAAAAAAAATCACAAGAAAGTTGTTTTAGCCCCGATTAAAAATACCCTCAAATTCTGGTAAATTCAAAATAACTTCAAAATTTAATCTGCTGGTTTTCAATGTTTTTATTTTAATCAAAATGTGGGATGTCACACTTCTTGTTACCCCCTCCCCGGGAGGGGGTGGTGGGGGGGGGGGGGGGGGGGGGGGGGCTTCAGCGGGACATCATTTATGGACGGCCCCGTATGTATGTTTGTTCCAGCATCACATCCAAACGGCTACACCGAATTTGATGAAACCTGGTACACAGGTTCCTCATTAACTAACTTGAAGTATAGGGTATACCCTGAGGCATTCAAGCTGTTATTGAATGCCTCAGGGTAGGGTGGAGCAAAGTCTCCAAAATGTATGTAACAAATAGGCGACTGACTCCCTTGGCGATTTTGATAAAATTTGGTACCAGATTTGGCGCCAAGAAAATATCGCTAAAAGTAGATTTATCGTTACAAACAGTATTGTGATACACAGTTTTCATTGCATTATTTTTGTTTATTTGAAATTTATTTTACGCAGATTGGCAACAAAATGATAGTCGTTAAAATATTATTGAAGGAAGGAAAATAGTTGAATGAAATAAAAATTTTATGAAGATGAACATTTGGTCGACTGTCCTGCTAATTACTAATTTGAATTGGCAAAATTTAAATACGATTGCTACGGAGACTGACAAAAAGAAGATAAATCAATTAGGTATGAATGCTCTGATTTACTATACGTCCCAAAGCAATATTAATCTTTATTTTAAGGGATCTGAGATGCTTCGTACTATCCAAATATCAATATTTCATTTTATCCTCATAGAATATAGTACAGTTATTCGATTCCAGAAATGAATAATATGCATGAATTCGAAAAATTCTGAAAGTTCATATCTTAAGATTTAAAATTCTGATGAAAAGGATACAATATAATAAAAAATCTCCGGTCTTCCAAAAATTTTGACCCGAAAAAGACCGGACAATGCCTGGTACTCTGCTAGTATACCTATAAATAGTTTAACATTTAGTTTCATGAAGTTGCTAATATGTGTTCACAGATGGTTGAAAAGACTTGTAAGAATTAACTTCAATATTTTTTTGCTAAATTTTCAGTTTAGAGAGTTTCCGTTAGAGTTCAAAGAGTCGATAAACACAAAATCATTCTGTAAACCATTAGATCCATAAAATCTTAATCGAAATTTTTTTTTATCAAATTGATAGATTTTGCTTTTCAAATTCTTTTACCCAAATTCTCAATACCCAAATGTGATATAATAAATCAGCTTTCATGTCTTTAAGAAAAGTCTTTTATATGCAGCTTTCTTTAGATTTTTCCTACAACAAAATTGTCAATAAAAGTGTATGTTTAAACTATGGTAAGTTTTAACTATGGAAAATGTTCAAAATGGTTAAAACAATTTTAACATCACTCGTTAAATTTATTGAAGTATCCATTTTTAAATAACATTATTTGCAATTGCTAAAATCCGATTACTTTAATTAACACTGAATAAATCAATAAAACATTACATTTTTTGGATATAATTGTAACAATTCGATCATTCTATAATTTCGAGACCATTTAACGATAAAACTGGAGTTTACAGATTGGGGTTATTGGATATCATTCGTAAAAATACTCTCTATTATGTTTACTATATAATCTATAAAGGTATTCAACTTTAAAATAACATTTTAATGGGATTTCCAAGCGCTAAGAATTCTTTTTCCTGTAGCTAAAATTCTTACTCAAAAGACGATAGAACTTAATATTTAATTATTTGTCTGCAGAATATATATGAATATTTTTCATCGTATTTGAGTACTCGAAACAACAATTGCGAACAGAAAGCTAGATATTCATTAAATATTTATGATAATAGATTTACTTCTAAGCTAACTTAAATATCTGAAACTAAAATTTTCAACAAAAAATGTTATTGGAATTCGCAGATTACTAGTAGCACTAGAATTTAATTACAGATCCAGAATCAAAGGATTTAAAATTAACTACTTCAAAAAAATTCAAATGATATATGATGGAAACAAATTTTTTTTATAAATAAAAAGTTTTGGAAACAGTAAAGTACTGGGCAAACTTAGATGTTACAAAAATCTACGAACATATCTTACGAGAATAAAACTTCGATAAGCAACTAACCTTCAAGATTCTATTAATTTAAAATTGGACTGAAAAGAAAGGAATATATTTTATATTGCAGAGTCAGAATATTGCATTTAAATTGCATAAATTTCTGATTCAAAAATCGAAATGATCAAATGATGCTGATAAAAATCGAAGTTTTTTATACAGGTAAAAATTCTAGAGATTGAATAATAACATTTTGATAAAATCGAACGCGATATCTATGAACGTAATCATATTCTACGAGCCCAACAGTAGCTTCAGTTTTAAATTCCATAGTTTAAAATGGCAGTTAAAAAGAAAAGAAAAAAGCACGACTATCATCGACGTTCTTCAAACAAAATTTTAAAAATAAAAACACTTGCCCGCTGTTTCTGGGTTCTCTTTCTCAGCCATCTTAAAACCGTGTCAGTCATCTACAACCGCAGGACAAGAATTTGTTTAGCATTCTATAAACCCTTTCCAAGAGGCGGGGGGAAAATAAAAAAAAAGAAAACTGCATAATCACGTTTCCCCAGCGTGTACAAAAAACTGGAGGAGATGACATTGGAAAAGGAACGTCTATAAATATACGGGATGTGCTTCGAAGTCACCAGGCAACATGCCAAACGACTTTGATCGGGTAGCGAATAAAAGCGATCCTGAGAAGCCAACTCCAAGACAACAAAAGAGTTAAATCGTACAAGTGTCACCAGTTCCAGATGTTAGAAGTTCAGTTTCTTAGTACAGTTTCTTGTTTCCAGAATAAAATTTCTCGATTTTTAAAGCTTAGGTTAGCAACAAAATTTTATCGCTTTCAGCCTTCCCGAAAGAAACAGCGAATTTCTCTCAAAGAAGATGAAGCCAGGTAAAAAGATAGAGCACTAAGTTTCCGCGAATCTGCTGCTCTTAAATATTAAATAACTTTGAGAAGATCGATTAAATTCTTTTAAAGAAATTCTAAAAAAAGTCGTTGAAATTTCGAAATATAATTTGAGAAGATCGATTCAATTCTTTTAGAGAAATTCTAAAAAAAGTCGTTGAAATTTCGAATATAATTTGAGAAGATCGATTCAATTATTGTAAATAAATTCTAAAAAAGGCGTTGAAATTTCGAATATAATTCCGAAATAATAGAATGGATAATTAAAATATCTTTTGGTATAAGCAAAATAACGAAAGTGTTATTTTAAGGAGATATACGACTGTTAAATCTCGAAAATTTTCGATTTTATGAAAAAAAATATGAGTTCCGTCTTTTTTGAATAATTTAAAACAACCCGCTTTAAAAAATTCCCATAATTATGAATGTTATGAAAGAAAATGCATCAGCTATTCAACGTAAACATCGAATATGACCATAACTTTTAAGCGCTATATCTCAAAATGTGTTTTTTTGATATTGCGAGCACGAT
>BGPR01005384.1:0-59483 GCA_013235015.1 Araneus ventricosus
CTTTTAGCTTTGTATATTATAACGCTCACGTTTTTATATCATATACGAACGAAATGATAATAACACTATTTTTAATTATCAGCCTAATTAATTAAAGATTCAGACTTTATGTTAAAGAAATAGATATGTACGTAATGGGATACGAGGTTAACATTTCATGCACATTCATGATCATTGGTAGTATTTTATACTTGACTTGAACTCCCGACCAGTGATGCTATATGGAGCAATTCCGCAGGAAATTCAAATTATACTGTTAATTATAAAAATGCAATAAAGAACTTTAATTAATGATTGTGTAACTATTAGATCAGTGTTCGGCATCTTCCCGAAGCAGTGCTATTTTTCACCTTTGCTACTAACCTATATAAGAGACAGCCGCATTAGACGTTGCACATGCTTTTCAATGAAATAGGGCATCTGACTCCTTGGCGTCGATTTCCAACATATCGTACCGTTAAAATTTTAAAAAAAACATGACATACGCTAAAAACGTAACTATAAGATCAGCACACATTAGGAAGTATATAAAAACCTAAAAGCGGATCTTGAGTCGCAGAAGAAACTCGACGAATTTTCTGGCTTTGAAACACAATTTAATGCTCAGATAACTATTCGAAATACATTTAAAATATTTCATAACCTTTTTGAAATAAGAGAAAAAAAACCAATATATCGAAGCACGACTTGGAGAGAATTAATATTCTCGTTCAGTTATGTAAATAAATTCCGACCAATTTCATTGCTTGCAATCTCCACCTCTCACTTCAAGAAAACATCCAAAGCCGCTTCAACCTACCTGCACCACCAATAGATAACAGCAATTTCCGCAATATCTTGGTTACTATTGGCCATCCTTCCCTTCGAAACCTCTAAACCATCAACCAGAATTTATGTATCCTCCTCACCACCTCAGGTGCTCTGGAACACCCTACCAGGGAGCGTCACCAGTCCACGTTAGAACTTTGACAGATTCAGGGGAGCTATTTGAAAGTCAGGTCTTCATCTATATTGTCACACAGGAGGTAGTCCCTCTCGGTGAAAGGTAGCCAGTCAGGCGCACTACTAGTGACACAGTGCTTCGTACCAGTCACAGCTTCGTAAGACTACCGGCGCTTTCACCAACGCGAGTCGACACTGATTCCGGTGTCAGCAGTCCGGTTTCTTTTTCTCCACAGCAGAAGAGCGCGTTATCGGCCGCCCGTTTCACCCGTTTTTTTATCCTAGAAAATTGTCAAGTTTCCGAACTCCGAATTTGCGCGCATGTGCCAGTAGAATGAAAAATCGTTCTGACTTAATGTTTTGGATTTTTGAACTGCATGTAAGAGTATTTTTTTGGGTAAAAAATCGATCTGGAAGAATATTTTGGTGTTTTGCCTACTGGAAAAGTTTGTGGGATCATTCAAGTAAAGGTTAAAAATTATTTGACAAGGATGATGAAAAAAGAGTGTCAGGTGATTTTTAATTAAATCAGATCACCTCAGGCCACGGAGCTTTTAAAACTTATCAAAACAGATTCTTCGGCAATAGTTCCTAGTGCTTCTGCGGAAAAGAGGTAGGAACTGTGGAACATACTATCCTTAAATCTTTAGCTCCAATAAAGAACTAATGCAGGACAGCCAATCAAGAGAAGGTTTGAAATAGATTGACAAAAATATTCTAGCCCAAGAGATGGCAAATGTAATTTAAATGGATAGAAAATGATAGAGGGGAATTGGGAGTGTTTAAAACTCTTCATCTGGGAATCCCCCATCTATATTTATTTTTTGAATTTTTATTATAATATATATATATTAAATGTCTTTTTTAAATGTGTCATTTTTTCTATGTTTTAACTGTGTTTTTTTTGTAAATACTCGTACCTGTTTACTAGCCGCAACTGTGTTGTTTGTTTATTTTGATTTGTTGTTTGGTACCGTTTCAATTTGTGGCTTCCTATATTCTTTTCATTTTCTTCTTCTTATTATTTTCTTTATTATTATTTTTCATTTTAGTGTTATTTGTTTATTATTGTTTTTAATTTTAGTGTTATTTGTTTATTATTGAAGAAATTGTGTATTGGACACTTTGAAATTATGTATTGGACAGTTTGAAATTAAGTATAGGAAAATTTGAAACTGAGATAGGAAATTGTATATGTTGATTTAGCCTTTTTCTTGTGATGCAGTTTGTTACATCTTTAGGTTTGAATTTGTGCTTCCCTGTATATATATATATACTTTTAAGCTTTTTCTCTTTGTTGTCTTTATTTTCCTTATGATTGCATTTTAATTTATGTTATTTAGTAATTAATGAAGATTTTGTGTTTAGGAAAGTTTGAAAGTGCGTATAGGAATTTGAAATTGTGAGAAATTTTTTTCAGTTATTTTAACCTTTTTTCCTATGAAGCAGTGTACTTTGTGAAGAAATGTTTTACTCAAATTTGCTGGCGTTCTTCGGAACTGTCAGTGGCTCGATATTTGTACGTAATGGCAGGTCAAATTACAGTTATTATATGTTGAGTGGTGAATAATAAGTTCTTACCGCTAAATTTTTATTCAAAATGTATTTCATGTTATTAATACCTATTCTGTATTGCTGTACTTTTTTAGATGCAAATTGTTTATTGTTCAGGAAAATTTAAATTCACGTATTTACTAAAAATACAATGTCTTTACTTTACCTGGTGATGCATTTCAGAAAATTAACTTTATACTTAATGAAGATTTTTTTCTACAGTGTGTTTCCAAATTTAAAATATTCATCCCTATTTATTAAATGTGTTGTACTGCATGATATTGTTGTTTGATTTTCTATAAGACTTTTAATATAAGAATACAAATCTTTGATTGTTCGGTTAAAATGCTCATATTTTATATTTTAAAGCTGTGTTTAGTTAAGTATTAATTGATGAGAATAAGAAAAATAGTTTTATATTATCTTATCAAACTTTGTTATAAAAAAGTATTCAGTCGATGCATTCTCTAACATTATTCCATCTGAGCTACTCTATATTACTAATAAATTCCTCATTCTTACTTATTAAATGTTGTGTTGTACTATTTAGTTCTTTTATGTGCTATATTTATTTTAAAAGAAGTAACTCTGTTATAGGTTAGATAAATTTAAATATCCATATTTTTTACATGATGGACAGTCCCTTAAATTATGTCTTATACATAATGGAAAAGTCTTATATTTTGCAAAAGGATTGTTTTCATGAAATTACCAGGTCTATTCCTTCTTTGTAAATATGCTTATATCATTTTTGATCTGCAATGAGGCAGTATATTATTTACTCGGAAAGGCATCCTTTGTATTTATTAAAGTTTTGTGCTTTGGTGTGTTTCCAAGTTAGTATATTGATTCTCATTTATTAACCCTCTGACTTCCACAATGGATTCACCGGCCCGTCATGCAAACTAACATACAAACGGCCGAACGCCCGAATTGTCGCGAGCTTATTTCCTTCCCCTTTTGCAAAAGGGTCTGTAAACGGAGTGGATCAATCTTTTCTTTTTAAAAATGGTTGTTTCTCCTCCCACTGTCACTCTTGATTGATGTCCCAGTCAGTGTTTGAGGGTAGATGCTTAATTTACATTACGCTTTCCACTTGCTAACTGCTAAACTTTCTTTCTAAAATGCCTGAATATTGGAAAGTTTTATATCAGGGATAAATTAATAATATAATGTTTCATGACACTGATGAATCCGATTTAGATTTAACGAATTTCAGACTGAATTTTTTAAAATGTTTATTAATATAAAACCAAATATTAGAAAGACTAAAAATAAAATGAGATGATTTTTTTATGAAAAACTTCGTTCGTGGCATGTGTTTTTCAACCAGTATTTTAAAATCTTAATTATGATTAATATTAGTAATTTTAAAAGTCTTGCAGATCAAATATAAATGCATTGATATTTTTGGTAAACTGTGTTTGTAACAATATAAAGTATTTTTCAAAGCTAAAACTTTTCCTTCCAATACTTTAAATACTCTTAATTAAATATACAATGAATTAAATATTAATACTTTAAAAAAAATTACAAATCATTTGAATATTGTCAGATATTATGTCTTCAGTGTACTGTTTTAAGTCAGTAAATGTATTTTTTTAAAATGCCATTAAGAGTTCTCGTTGATTAGAAAGTCTAGGATTTGATTGCGGCATTTATTAGAATTCGGCATTTTTCCTTTCTTCACAGCATTTACATTTTGTGTTAAATAACAAGTGTGCAACTGTGTGCTTTCAAAAGGCATTTGGAAGGGAAAGGACAATTTTTGACTTCGTTAATTTTAGCAGTATTTCAACAATATTTATAAATAATAAGTATCACCTAAAAAGAGAATATCAGGCCCAAGTAAATATTCTCTGTCCTGTTTCGCCTCTTTTCTGCTTTGTAATTTTAAATTCTGAAATTTTTAGCAAATTTTGGTTTATTTACTCCGGAAATAACTTTGCTTTTCATGTACCTACGTTTATCTTATTAATGGTTTCCAACTTTGGAACTTTTTTCTCTTTCAGATTCTAATAAATAAATCTGAGAATTGCTCTGGAAATAATTTTTTAAATAATTAAATAAAACAAAATTCTCTTAGATTTTAATAAATAAAATATATTCCGTGTTTACAGTGAGTTAGCTAGATGAGTACAATACTCTTGAAATAAAAAAATGAGAACTCTTAAATGATAAAATTGTTCTGACTAAAATTTTTTAAAACGATATCTGCATACTCATTATAATTTAAAATCATGTTTTCGTATCACATTTGTTTTTACTGTTATAATGATATACAACGGTAAAAAATAAAGCTTTTAGAAAATATTTTACTGTAAATAGAGTGTTAACACACTTTGTAAACGACCCCTATTTAGTCAACAAGGGTTTAGATACGACAAAGAGGACGATAAAAAACCCCCGATGTCGCAAATGACCACTTACAAAAAGGGGGAGGAAAATGTATACCTCCTTTTCATTTCTTTCATTTTCTTCCATAACTATTTAACTCTAGTAAATATTATACATCGTTATTATGTTTATTGAGATTAAATGTTAAAATAATTATTTTAATTATAATATTATTGGAATATAAGTTATATTATGTTCTATGTTAATTTAGAAATGTTTCTGCAAGTAATTAATTATAATTTCTGATTTAAATTCTAGATATTAGGATGGAGTTATTTTAACATTTTCAGATTATTTTGATTTTGAGCAGTTCACTTCTGATATATTTTTTATGATTTTCTTCGGTAAGTGAGTTGTTGTTATTTATGATCAAAGCACGGAAAACTATTTTAGTTAAAAGTGAAGTGCATTCAAATTGCATAAATTGAAGATTTAATAAAAATGCCTGTGGCCAGGCTAACTTACAATATTTTAAGAAAAAATAATCTTTATCTTTCTGTGGATAGTTAGTGCTGAAAATTATAAATTCTTTTCATTGTCTACAGTATTTTAAAAAAATTATTTACAGGTATTTTCTAGTTTTACACTTGTAATTGAATGCCTTGTCATTGAGTAGAAATAATTTTAGGTGAAATCTTTATTCATAAGAATTACTCATGGTAATTGCAGGATTTTTTAAAGAAAAGAAACAGTTGTTATTTAAATTGATTCCATAAGAGATTTATTTAAGAAAACACAGGTCGGCTGAATGAAATGCAAATATAAAAAAAATACAAAATACGTATTTAAACATACACTAATTCATTATTCCTGATAAAACGAATTTTAAAAACCATCTAAAGAAAAGTGTACTTTATTTCATTTTCTTCTGAAAAAATACAATTTGCGTTTGCTTGGATGTTTCATCTTTCTGGGAGATAACTTTTTAAATTATTTTTAATAATTGGAAAAATAAACCTTTAACTGTTTCGTCGGATGTTATTGAGGAACGGACAATTTTTCTATTTTCAGAAAGTCTGCTGAACTGAAAGTTTCATTTGCTGGTGGTCAGAACCCATATCAGGAGCTTCTTTGTCAGACTCCAAATTAGTGCCTGAAAGGCATAAATGATCTGTTAATTGTCTCTATTTGGTAGAGACCGAAGTTCACTTTTCTCTTCACACTGGGAAAGAAATGGTTAACTTTGATCTGATTTCCGTTGTTCTTTAAGATTGTATGAATTTTTTGTTCTTTATTTTCTTCCTCTTGTCTTAATAAAATTTTCAGACGTAAAGGAGAGATGAAGGAATGTGTTCCATTTAAGTAGAAAGGACAATCAATCCAGCTGATCGGAGGCGTTTTATTGGCTTTTTTATAGAGTTTATTTTAAGATCAGGTCTATGGTCAGGAAATTCAGTGCGGAACGAATTTGCCCGTAGAGATATGTGACCGCTTAGATGACTTTTAATGTACTACCATTAGCCCATAATTCTTTTTCAACTAAAGAATGCTTTCTTTATGGCATCAAGAAGCGAATCCTTTGTTTTTTCAATATTTTAACATTTACTTTCGTATTCCTTAGGTATAATGAATTTTCGTTTTACAAAAACTATCATTACGAGTAACTGTCCTTCATACCAAAAAATAAATTCATTTGGGAAGTCTTTTCTAAATCATTTTAAAATCTGTAATTGATTGAATAACTCTGATGTGGTTGTACAACCCTTTTTAGCACACTTGTCTATTCTGCACTTGTTCTTGAAGCCTTTTTTTTAAAACCGATTTCCTCCTTCACATGCCTATTACTTACCTGTTGCTCTTTGGATTAAATGTGATAATCCAGGTTTTTTAGCTATTAATTTTTCAATTGTATCTTTATAGCACATTTTCGATTTAACCCTCTCATACCGAGCGATTTGGTTCTGAGTGATCTAAAAATTTCCCCTTAACACCGAAAAGGCCGGAATGGGGCTATTGG
This sequence comes from Araneus ventricosus, assembly GCA_013235015.1. Lineage (NCBI taxonomy): Eukaryota > Metazoa > Arthropoda > Arachnida > Araneae > Araneidae > Araneus > Araneus ventricosus. The sequence continues at coordinate 6,851 of BGPR01005384.1, forward strand.
CCTTTTTTGAGGGGAAGTGAGGTTCTAATTTCGCGCGATAAGGAGCCGAATTATCCTTGCCAACCACAGCCCATTTCCGTGCGCCTTAAGGGAAGGTTACAGAAGGCGGTGGGGTAATGGGGTAAATAACCACCCAGTTTTGGAGAGTCCAATTCATGTCACTTTCTCCCAAAAATTCCCGGTATTAAAGGGGCTAGAAGAAAAAGTCGCCTCGCGATTATAGAGTGAAATGATTAAAATAATAGAATCGCAGAATGGAGGAATGTTGCCGGCACATTACTTTTCCTGCTTCAAAATATTCTTCACATTTATTTGCCTGCTTTTTCAACTCATTTCATCAATACTTCAAATTCAAATCCGGTTGTTCCAACTTTAAAATCCTACTGGTTGAAAATAAAAGTTAAATTGGCACAATACGAGACTCAGTTAGTAAATTGTAAAGGCAGTTACCTTTAAGCAACACGAATAGAAGGAAACTTTGTGTTCATGAATTCCCTATAAGCTCATCCCTCTTGTATAATTTTAAACAATAAAAAGAGTGGCAGAAATGTTCACCAAAATACTTTCAATAAAGGCAGATATCAAAATGAGTACCAGTATCAGTTTAGGAAATAATTTTTCGCAAAATTGTTAAATGGTAAAATCGGCTTGTATGATTCCATTTCACATGTAATCCCATCAACTAATGGTTATTATATCTCAGCGTCCTCTGGAAGTAAATTTCATAGGTTAAGACAGCTGAGTTATGTCCAACCTTTCTTCGAAATATTAGGTTCAGAGATTGTGGAGCGCGCGCTCCGGCAAAATCCACTCCCCATCACAAGTCTTATGATTCCACTTCTTTACACACTGCCTTCTCTTTCAGGGCTGTAAATAGTCCGAGCCTACCTGCAATAGATTTTGATTCTATTTCAGAGTTTACTTTTAGGTTTGCGAGTACAGTATAAACCAAAATATAACATTGCTATAAGCATCTTTTTCAGTACTTAACTTAAGTAAGTAAAAAGGTAATTAAAAAAAGAATTGAGCAAAATTTTGATCTTTTTTTCCATGATAAGTTCTGAAAATATTATTTCACAAAAAAAACTTTCAAATGTTTTTAAAAAGTTGCATGCCCGAACACCTTTTGGGCACTGCGAAAGGGGACTTTCCCTATATGCCTGAATGCCGCTTTGACACGTCATTTTTCTGAACTAATCCACTGATTTTCCCGTCTTTTTCATCTTCTTTACTTTGCAATGTTTCTAAAAATGGCTCCAGCAATCTAATTAATGTTGGATAGAAAAACAAGTGTATATCAGTTTTTATGTCAGATTAGGTTAGGTAAGAGAGTTGTTAGGTCTTTTTTTCCCCTCTGCAATCAAACACTAATACAATCAATATTTGTAGTTGTTTTGACTGCTGATTTGTATTTGTAAAACAATTTGAATAAAAAAATTCCTTATAAAAATATGGCAGGAAAAAGAAACTGTTAAGTTGATAATTATAGCAGTTCAGTTTCCGTGTAGTCTTCTCTCTAAATACGATGTCGAACAATACTTTTCGTTGCTGTGATGAAATTCAAACTGTTTTCATTGCTGATACAAATAGTCAATCGCGTTTATCTTCCATTCTTAAAAACTAAGTCATGAAGAGAGAGGTTTTTGATCTTTTGCTAATGGAACTGATTTCATTACAAAACAAATATTCATCAATCTTCGATTTATTTATCTAAATGGAGGGTTGCCACATATTTTATATTTTTTCCCTGTAGGCTTCCTTTTTTAATTCTTGACACATAGACTTCGTTAGCTATACCAGATCAAGTGTAATTAGTTTCAACGGAAAAATATCTCCCGATAAAATGTTATTAACTGTTTAAAAATAAATAATTAGTTGTCATAAATTTTTCTTTAGTCTTAATAATTAAAAAAAGATTTATAAATATAATTCTAGACATTATTTCTCATTGTTCAACTTACATCCAAGAGGTTTCTTCATTTCTACAAATATTCAATTGTTTGTTTTCAATCCACTATTAAAAATAAGGTAGATAGATGCTGTTTATTATCGAATTCTAACTATTTTGGGATAATGAGATTGGCAGGTACTGTATCTTTGGATAAAAAGTTAGACAGTGTACATCCTGTTCAAATTATTTTTCTTCGATAGGAGTAACTGAAGAGACCTCTAAGCAAATATTCATACATTTTTAAATTTAAATCACATGCAAGCAATGAGTAGTGGAAAGGGAATAAGAATACAGTTATTTAAAATATGCTTGAAAATTATAAAGGCTTAGTGAAAAAGAGCAAAATCAAATAAAATATTAAATTTATAGGACATCAGTTTTTAACATGAACAGTAAAAATTCAAGTTCTCAAACAAAGTGCTTAAGTAGTTGCGAGAAAAAAAAAATTTTGCTATCCGGATTCGAAGCCATGACCTTCGCATAGCAGTCAAACGCTTTACGATCATACAAATCGGCCTTGACATGAAGAGGTACGTTTCATTTAGATACTTTCTTTAGCCCTCACGGTTTGTTAAGAATTTTAACGACAGCTAATCAGCATTTTCTTCAATGTAGATTTGCATTTATTAAATGGAATTATAGCAGATTTAAACTATTGACTTTGGGTTTTCCGTCAACTGCAAAGAGAAGTTTAAAATTTCGGGTACTTGTTTGTTAAAGCGTCTACGAGCTTACTCGGCGATCTTCGGATTTCGCCAAGCTCGCAAGTTCAGTGTACTATAGATCTTATCATTTTCGAACGGATGTGTTTAGGACTGTCGTACTACGGTACTTTTTTGTTGGCTTTTCCTTAGGAACGTTTTGAGGTGAGAGCTCATTTCGGAATTTAAAAAAACTGAGATTACTAACATTCAATGAATAAGTGTAGCTACTAGGATTCTGCTTTTCTGAAAGCGAAGCCGCTGATGTTTTTTAAAGTTAAAAATTCGCCCAGTTCGAAACGTTCAAAACGACATTTTAAAATTCCTACAAAAAAGTATCAAATTTGACAAAACCTGCAAATAATCCCTATGTACAGTATACCTGCAAATAACGTTTCATCCGTAGGTACAGTGTACCTGCAAATAACGTTTTAATGGTTAGTTTCAGTACCTGCAAATAATCTTTTGCTTAAATTATTATAAAAGTTCAAAGAAAGTAACGATATTAACAATATATTATGCTTTTCGACAGTAATAACGTAATATAACTCAATTTATTTAAAAATATATTTTTTTACCAAGTCATATTATTCGGGAATAAATCTATCAAAATTTAGGAAAACAAAATTTAAATGGAATAATTGGAAAATTAAACACAATAATAACATTTTGAAATGCTACCGCAATAGAACAATAATAAAATGAAATTTCATTATTTCTTATAGAAGCGAAAATAATATCGTAAATACTACAAATTGGTAAATCACATTTGATTAAAATTTTGAAAAACATTTTAAACTCACCATTCTCAGCTCGAGAAGTCATGAATAATTGAAATTTTGCAAATATCATGTGTTTATTCTTAACGTATTTGTCATAATTCCACAAAATAATAATTAAAAAAATAATAAGTTATCCGGAATGTACACTATGCAAAAATAAAATTTCCATTTATCGATACCAAAAATTCAACATGGCATCATTTCGGTTGGATTTCGTTGGAAATGTGAGGATTCGAAGTATTTAATTCCAATTTCCACGAATGGGGGCGCTGCTATCGTTTGTCACACGCGTCCATAAATCCTCTGTATGTCCTCCTCCACACTTATATCAACAAGTCAAGAATTTTTCCTAGCTTGAGTCGTCTTATGAATGACACATTTTTGGCAAATATGGAGATATTGCGAATAGTATTGTATTATTGACGATTTCGTACCTCATCAACAACAAATGGTAATAGCACTAACTTTCACTTACCAGCCCAGAAATAAAACTCTAGGCCTTATATTAAAGAAATTCCATTGCAGAAGCTTGCTGATGTGATGAAAAAATTTTAAAATTTTATAAAGAAATATTTTCAATATTAAAAGTGGTAATATTTCTTTTATAAATTTTCAAATCTTAATTAATACTAACTATGCAAAAGATGATATCTCATTTGGACATAAGACTAATTTATTCCTGTTTGTAAAGCTACCTAAATACTAAATATTTCCAAACATAAATACAGAGTTCGGAGACATTTAAAAAAACAATAAATAATAAGCCGATTTTAAAGTGGGGAACATCATGCGCATTGCTTGGTTTTCTCTTGGCATAGGAAAAAAAAAAATGTTACAAAAACTTCCCTTCAAGCGGCACTATAAGGTGCAAGTACCCAGAAGAAATGCAATTTAACAATGTGATTAATAAACCTGCAGCACCAACCAATTCAATTTACGATTACTTTAGTTGCATTCCCAACAGCTTATCAGGCTCCGGTTCTTGCCCGAGTCTGCGAACTACATTCTGAGACGTTCTGTCTCCAATATATCCTTGCATATTTTATGCGTTGTCCATTTCTTTTCCTGGTCCCAAAGCCTCATATGGAAAAAAGAATGATTTGCCATGTTGACAGCACTGGTTATCATGGGCTAACTTTTTCTAGCAACGTATTCACAAAAAATGAAGCAAAATCAAATTGCATTACTACTGCAGCATCTTGATGACATATTGCAGTAAAAACATGAATAAATCAACAAAATTAACATGTGTTATCACTACGATATCAATAAACGAGCATAATAAACATGTGTTTTGCCAACCAGGCATTTTGCTTTATTATTAGAAGAGATGACAATTTAAGAATATTAGTTACAAAATTCACATGTAAAGCAGTTGTCTTCCTCCTCCGCGCCACTGCAACTTTCGTGAGCACAGCTAAGACAGTATTTATATTAGATGGACCATTCTTCTTTATTTAAACTAGAAAGTTCATCATTAAAATATAAACAATTACGTCTGAAGTTTTTTATCGTCTTAATCGAAGGAATCATCATTAATGACTGTCCTAGACTTATGCCACTTGGAGTACCTGATTTTACTCCGAGTTCAAAGATTAGGAAAAATGGAATGAAACAGGGCAATTTATTGGAGTAATTCTTTATTGTCTGATAGAGTTTAAATCCTTAGTAAACGTATAAAAAGCTGGACTAAAAATGGTTTTTAAAAGTGTAATGATTAATAAGTAAGGATAGTTTTAAATCAAACGATCATTAGAGAGTTGACGTTTTAAAACAAATAAACCTTCACAGAAGCAGTGAATGCAACAACTGTAACATGCCACAATGACTGTTCCTTTTCCTTGACTAGTAGAGTGTAATTCATAATTTTTCAGCTAGAAATGATAACTAATATTGACAGAATCAAGGGTTCCCGGCTTTACCCGCTTCCCCTATGTTTTTTCTTCGGAATGGAAAGCTCGAATATACCGCTTTATTTAAATTTCCATAAAATGAAAGCGAGTGGTGTTTCATTCAGTCCATTAATCACTGAATATTAGAAATGACAATATAAATATTATAATCTTCTAAAGGAATCTAGAAAAAGCGCAAAAGGAACCACAGTAACCTGCCTTAGAATTTTACCCTACTCCCTAGTTCAAATTTCACGCCTTCGAATGAAAGTTGATCACCTCGGACAAGGATGAGATAGCCACTGGAACTCTGATTTTTATTACCTTCGAGATTAGAAACTAAGACTTCAGAGAAGAGCGACAATACAAGCACCATTCAGACTTTCGATTATAGTATATGTCGTACTAGTATTCTGCTTTATTCTTAATATTATTGCGAAGGAAACCGAACATACTCTTGGGGCGCCTTCTTTTGAAACGATTAAATACAAGAATTGCATAATGTTTGGCCACAAGAGCAAACACCAAATTTCCTTCATCTATTTTTTAGGAGTTGCTAGATGATATAGCCGGAGTTGCGCGAGATGAAAATATTTTGAAATCTAATAACATGTAACAATTTAAACCAAATTAAACAGTGTTTCGCAGCTTTCGTTGATTTTCTTTCGTCCTCTCCCGTTTTTCTTTTCCTTCGGCCAGTACTTAAAGTATTTTCTTCATTTAGTCTCCGCACCCACTTTTCAATTCCAAACCATTAATACGGAGACATCAGAATCTCCTTCATATTTTCGTTTTATTGGTTACCATTATCCAAAGTACCATTCTCTTCTTCTTCGTGTCTGTGATCTGGATCGGTAAAACACCAGAGAGTGCTCCTTATTTTTCTTCTTAGGTCCTCTCCCTTCGATCCGAACATAATAACATTGAATGAGTTTACACACTCATTAGATCCATTCAAATATTTGTCAAAATTAAATGAAGCATTGTTCAGGGATATTATAATAATTAACTAACGTTATTGGATTTGCAGGGCAAACATATTGAAAGATGTACATGCTACAAAATAAAAGTTTAAATAAAAGTTCTGCCTTTATGTTAATATTCAAAGAAAGAATATTTTTTATTATTAATTTACCAGTGGGAAAAGCACGGGAATGAAGAATTTTATAAAACAAATAATCGGTTTGAATTTAATTACAATATTAGAAAGCATAGATCCAAATTGTGTTTTAAATGAATTTCAAAACGTCTAATACGGTTGAGGGAAAGTAACTTATTCCATTTAAATTCTGATCAGTAAAAAGAAAATTTTCTGCTCTTTAAGAGATGGTTTGTAAATCTTCGTGCAATATATATTTTAGACGTTATTGACAAAAAGCTGAGAGAAACGCTGGAAATCAGCTAACTTTTTGTTATTTAATTGAATAATTTAAGAACTACTAATTTTTGAAAATTGAAAAAAGTTCAGTTGATCTAGAAATGGACCCTAGAATGGCATATAGAAATTGCATGTCTGCACTATTCACCGTTTAGGAAAGCTTCTTTTGGCAAATAGGCGGGTAAACTCCATTTTTTTCTCCATAGTTCCTGTCCCTTCGATAGGAAACGGACTGAGTGACCATGAAAGACTTATCATCCTCAGAATAATCATTTAAAAATTTGTAAATATTAATCAAAACATCTTCTAGATAGAGTAAGTAACTAATATCATTGTTTTACTATGCAATCATATTAAAAGAGGTATATGCTACCATAGTATATCATGTCTCTCCCTAATCAAACTATTATTTTAACAGTAATAACATTTCGTTAAGGCAATGAACGATCCATGTTATTTTATTATCTTTCATTCATAAAACAAAGCCTATGATTTGAAGATGTAGATCTTCGTCTATAATTATAATTTGAGTTAAAGCAAAGTTTAGAAAAAATACATAGTGATCGTGAGTACCTCTTTAAAGAACCGGAACAATGGTTTTCCAGAAAATTTAAATGTGTTAAAATTTTGTCATGCAGCAAGTGGTATTTTCTTGTATCATGTAGAAAATCATAAAGAAATATTGAAAACCTATTGAATTATAAATCGGGTTGCGGAATAATCATTCTATGCATTGGGATTTTCATCGTTTTCTTTTTGGTCTGATTTTAAAAGAGACCAATATAAGCGAATAAATATTTGCTAGAAATGAATTTTATTTATTTACAACCCGCCCCGGCCCACTCTACCCAAAAGAGCGTAAGGCATTTAACAAGTCGGAGGGGAAACATAAATAAAGAAAAGAGTTCTATTGAAACAAAATTTACGAAGAACCCCACGGGATGAACAGAACAATTTAATTATCGCTTACTACCATGAACACTAAAAAATAAAATAAAATTTTAATTTTAAGAACCAGAAAACGCAAGAAGATTAACGGCAAAAACATAAAACACAAGAAGTAAAATATAAATTAACAAAATTAAAATCAATAACATTTAAAACGAAACAGTTAAAATCAAAAGGCAAAAAGCATTATAAAAGTACACAAAAAAGCAGCACAAAAGCACAGAAGCACACAAGAAACCCAACAAATTAATTGCGATAAACAACCTAACAATTTAAAATAGGATCAAACCAATCCTAAAACCGTCGAAAAATCGAGGACAATAGACCGAGTATTAATAAATAGCTGAGGCCGGAGTGGAGCATGGACCGTGTTTTACTGAGGCAGCCAAGAGACTTTTTCGGCAAAGAGCACCGATATCATCCAAGAGACACACATTTCTTTTATATTAAAATATTTATGCAAAGTTGTGAAGTTGAAGAAACATTTCTCCAAGTCCAGAAGTCCCCATGCCATCCAGTTCAAAAAAATTACAGAAACCGGCACACTCCAATCAAGTTTATAAACTGAGTCCTGATTAAGCCTGTCTGCACAGAAGGTGGAGATATTTTCACGTAACAAAAGCATTCCTTATTTTTCAATACATTTTAGAACCACTCGACACGGTTTTTCAATTCCGGTTCTTTGAGATGATAATCCTTAGTCAGCGAGCAATGAAACACGTAGTCATCCACATCACCGGATCGACCACAAGGGCAAAGTGGTGAATTAAATTTTTTGAATTTGCGAAGGTAGCAGGGGAATGTTACACTCAAAATGAATGAAAATCTTAACATTTTTATTACAACAAAAAGAGTTTTATGTAACCTTCACCAGAAGCGACAACACGCAGCACAGCAGTTACAACACCAGCGACACCAGAAAGCAGCATGTCCGGGTGCAAGTATAACACCTCTAAGCGAATCGCTACTTAAAATTCCTACTAGGTCGAAGATCATGATCGATGCATTAGATATTCCAAATATTCTCGCAATCCGAATTTCCCTGGAATCAAGACTAGGGGTCGAGGAGGCCAAAGGAATTTTCAGTGTTGTTTTCGAAGTTATATTGTTAGCGGTCTCGCTCAAGCAAGATTTTGTTGAATTTGCAATGACTTGTTCCCTATCCAGCATAAATATTATAGATTAATATTATAGTTCTTGTGAACTTTTTCTTTCAAAGACGAGCTTTTAAAATTTTTAGACCTTAATATTTTAATTTCCCACAAGAGTTTCGTCGTAAATCTCAAGACTGTCATAAGCATATATAACAATAAATTACGACTAGTTTGATAATTTCCAATGCAATCGTTATCTGCAGCATTAACTAATTATACTTTCTGTGCTAAATTTCTTATAGGCAAAAGAAAAAGCGTATATGGATTGCTGACGCCGCAAAAAGTTTGCAAGAAGATCCTTTTTTAATTTAAAAAAATGCATTTAATTAGTGTATATATGTATGTATGTTTGAATGTAACACTGTGCTTCCAGTAAGCATGGGTAAAAACTGATTTACATTTACCATGGGTTAAACTGCCACACGGCTTTATTTAAATTTTTGTAAAAATGAAAGGGTTGTAACGTTTCATTCAGTACATTCAGAACTGAATATTAGCAATGACAATAGAAATATTAAAAAACATATAAATACATGCCGAAAAACAGCGGACCTCTCGCTGGCCTACTGTGGACCTTCTCGTATACTTCTTATTGAAGGTGTCATCCCCTCTGTTAGAAATTGAGGACATTGAGAAATAGCTAGGATCGTTACACGTGCTCAGATTTTGGTTGCCCTCGTAATCAGAGACCAGTGCAAGGAAGAAGGATTAAAACTAGGGTGGACCGAAAAAATCGAATTTTGGATTATGGAGTTAAAGATTTCGATTATGTCAATAGTAACTGTGCAAAATTTCATTTTCATTAATTAATATTTTTTGCCCCCTCAAGAAGGCTAAAGATTTAAAAAACTGCCAAAGACAGGGAATTTGTACTAAAAACAATGAAAATTAAGAAAAAGGACAATCGTTTCCTAACAGCAGGAAAATAATTAACCAATCATATTAAATAATCCATAATAATTAATTAGAAAATAATTAATCCATCGTAATTAACTGTAAAAAGACTATGGCGTTATATCTGAGGTTGATACATCTCATGTGATGGATCAAAGTAAAGTGAGAAGGGATAGATCGTTGAAAAGATCTGAACTCCAGCTCATCGGCAATGAAAAATCGCATACTGCAAGAAATGATTCAATTGCAATTTTCTTTGACGGTCGTAAAGACAAGACATATTGTCAAATAAATTTTACCGAAAAGAAATTGTGGAGGAACATTTATCAATTGTAAGAGAACCAGAATCGCAATATTTTGACCAAGTAAATCCTACATCAGTTTCGGCACTTTGTATCAGCACAAATATCACAAACTGTTTGATGAAAAAGTAAGGTAACGCTTTAAACATTCTGGCTATATGATCTGATGACACCATAGTAAATACGGGAACAAATCCTGTGCCATTGTGTTTCTTCAGGAAGAATTTAAAAAATATTCACAGTGGTTAGTATGTCTCTTTCATTTCAATGAGCTCCCTCTGAGACATGTATTTAAATACCTGGACGGTAAAACAACTGGTCCCTTCACAGATTCTGGACCGATAGAGAAAACTCTGGTTAACCTTGAAAACTTGCCAATATTTTTAGCAACGTATTCGAAAACACACCGCGCTTTTCCGCATGCACCGGGTGGAGTTATTTTCATCACAATAAGTGGAAAGCGAAGGATTGAAGGGTAATGTTTACATTTTACTGAGTGTGACCGAACAAAGAACTCCGGAAATGCGTTCATATGACTCATTGCCTGGCACCCTTTTCCGGTGTAAAATCGTTAAAAAGTGGTAGTCTTTAAAACCAATCAGTACATCTAAATGATTGACTGGCTTAAGTGTGATGTTACTGAGGCACAAATTATATAAAGAATATCTTACAGTAGAAAAGCTAAACTCTATTGCTGAGAATGGATCTATAAAGGACTCACCAAATCTATAAATTTCTATGCCACAACCAATCGGTGGAGCCCTGTGTCAAACCTGTGACTGAAGCCGGAAGTAAAGTTTGTGTATCAAGCAACAGGGATGGTTTTATTAGAAATACCATGGCATCACGGGAAATTATGCTTTCAATTGAACATAAGGCTAATTGCAAGATGATGTAATTTACTGAATGAAGCTATAAACTGCTGATAATATATTAATTAATAATGAATAATTAACAATGTAAATGCTTTACTAAATGTATTTTTGCATTAATAAAATGTTGAATCAAAATAACATGTTTTGCGGTTTTTTTGAACAACTTGAGGAGGCAAAAGTTATTAGCCGATCTGGTTAATTTTTTTGCATTTAATTATCATGGGCTGGTAGACCATTAGCCGTCTATTAGAAAACGATAGTTCTTTCTCCTAATTCTTATTTTTAGTAAAAAAAATGGTCGTTTTGGCAGTTTTTCGAAACTTAAGCCGTCTTGAGGAGGCAAAAGATATTAATCAATAAAAATGTTTAGCACAGTTAACGGGATATTAAAGGGATAATGCAACTTTCCCGTACTATTAGAATTCCATAATCCAAAATTCGATTTTTTTTGCACACACTATTGAAAACCGAAACGGAAATCATCCTCTTTCCAACATTAGACTATTATGACGCAGTATATCGCGTTTTGCATGAAGCAAACCGATTATGTATTTTGGCCACTTTCTGTTCAACCGATTATATCCAAAATTTGATACAATTAAACAATTTTGGTAAAAACACCACTTTCCATATTAATTTCTAATTAAGTGGCTTTTTTGAGCTATCGCGTTCACAGACATAGTATTAGACAGAATGGAAAAAGTTTACTCATTTGACGGACTTTCCTCAAAATTTGATAGAAATTTAGAGCTATTATGAAACAATGCACCAACTTTAACACAAGTACTAAACATTCGTTATGTGAGAATTAAAACACACTATAAATGCCTGAAATTTTATCCATCCTCATCGTTGCGCATTTTAGTTATCGTGTTCACATGCCCACGAATAGACGGACGAACAGAGAGTGGACTTTCATTTCAAGATTTTCGTCCAGAATTTTATAAAAATCCACATACTTGGTGTACAGATCACAAATCAAATTCCGTTTGTTTGCGTTACTGAGTTTTTGAATCATTATGTACACAGACAGAGCAAAATTCCCTTCGCAAGCATGCTTTTAGTTTTCTTCTAGCTTTAATAGTTCCGAGATAATGGGTCTCAAAATGTGCTGCCATTTGGGATTTCATCCCCATTTTTTATTTTCTCTTGAATGTATCGAAATCTATTAAACTTTCAAATTATATGTGATCAGCAAATTAAAAAGAGAAAATTTCCCTACAAACACATGATTTTATTTCTGTTTTAGCTTTAATAGTTTCCGAAATAATGGATTTTAAAATTTACTACCATATTGGATTTTATCTCGCCTCTTTTTAATTTTCCTTAAATATCTCGGAAATTAGTAAAGGTAGAAAAAAACCATGCATTTGTTCGGAATTTTACGATTATTAATTTGTTGTATTACATGTAATTTGAAAATTAAATATTTTTCGAGATATTCAAAAGAAACTGAAAAAGAGGGATAAAATCTAAGATGTTGGGAAATTTTAATTAAATATGTTAATTAACTAGGTTAAACAGTTTCTCGATCTGAATAAACATGTCTCTTTGTGTCATTAACGTCGACATTAATTTCGTGTATATGCAATAATATATACCAGAGTTTAAGGGTGTCCCATTTTTTGTTGACCACTGTACCGTAGAATTTTAATCAGCGGTAATGACAACATGATGATATGAAAGTACTTGAATGTAGAAGTTGATGGCGACGTTCTTTCTTCCGCCCAGAAGCCGTACTTTGCCTGAAGAAGCTAAAGCATGTACACAATCTATCTGAAGCATGAGCGGTAGCCTCTTATATAGGCTGGTAACGTTTGCTGAAAAATAACACTATGTCGAGCCAGAACCGAACCCTGATGAACTGCTTTAAATGGAACTAAAGTAATCGTGAGCAGACTTGTTGGGTACTGCAGGTTTATAAATAACAGTGCAATTTGTATTTTTTCTTGGTAGTTGCTCCTTGTAGTGCCGCTCGAAGAGAAGTTCTTGTACTAAATACTTTTTTCTATGCCAATAAAAAAAACCGACCAAGGTGCATGAAGTGCACCCCTAAAAAATCCACTTATGTTTTATGGTTACTTGAAATATCTATGAATTGTTTACACATTCTGAATTTATATTTGAAAAAAAATAAATATTTAGGTATCTGTACAAACGGGAAAAAAAAAATAAGGTTCATATCAAAATGAAAATCACCTTCTGTACAGTTAGGAATGAAGATTTGAAAATTCGAAAAAGATGTACTACCAGTTTTAATATTGAAAATGTGTCTATATAAAATTTAAAAATTTTTAAAAATGGAGGTTGTTCTCACATTCCTGATTTCTTTTATATAAAGCCTAGAATTTTATTTCTGTGCTGTTAAATATAATGAAAACTAGTGTTATTACCGTTTGTTACGGATTTCATATTGAAACGTCAATGTCACAATATATAGAAGCTGAAAGTTCTAAAATAGGATTATCGCTTCTGTTCGATACAGCAGAAGACTAAGAACAGCAATGGAAGTGAAATAAATGCAAAGTTCTGGATACCTGGTTTACTCACAGCACAATACTGAAATTAGTTCAAAAAGTTCTTTAATGGAGAACATATCCCTATTTTTATCCTTAAAAAACCTGTTCACTTTTCGCCATATCTTCATATATGCCAAAAATGCACCATTCATAAGACGACTCAAACTAGGTATTATTCTTGAATTGTTGATATAACTATGGAGGTCGACATAAAGAGGATTATTGCACGCATGTGATATACGATAGTAGCGCCCTCATTTGTGGAAATTGTAATTAACTACTTTGAATCCTCGCATTTCCCACGAAATCCAACCTAAATGATGTCATGTTGGATCTCTGATATGGATAAATGGAAATTTTATTTCTGCATAGTGTACATTCAGGATACCTTATTATTTTTTATTTATTATATTGAGGAATTATGAAAAATACGTTAAGAATATATCGATGCTCTCTACAAAATATCAATTATTCAGGATTCCTCGAGATGAGAATGGACAGTTTAAAATGTTTTTCAAAACTTTTATCAATTCTTATTAAAATGATTTACCAATTTGTAATATTTAAAAATATTATTTTGGCTTTTGTATATGAAAAAATAAAATGTTTATTTTTAACTGTTGCTGTAGCATTTGAAAATGCTTATTATGTGGCATAATTTGACAAAATATGCATTATTTTTGTTTTCTCCAACTTTGATACATCCCTTCAAGAATAATATGACTTGGTAATAAAAATTATTTTTAAAGAAATTGATTAATCTTTCGTTATTACTGTCGAAAATATTAAGGGGAAAATCAATTTTTGAAATAATTAATAGTGTTTCCTAACTCAATCCCGAATGATTGAGACAGCTTCGTTTCATTTCGTTTCATCTTAACACTTTCAATCATTTCCCTATTTAACCTTTCAGCCACACCTTTCATTTTCGTTGATAAAAAATTGTAGGTTCAAATTTATCCCTGTTTTCATTAATGATCTCCGAAAAATAATATGGAAACTCTAATTCGAAGTCATGTCCTGCAATTTTTTCTTTTTGCTCCTTTTCCTTTTCTTTTGTGTCGAATATTTTGTAAATGGACAAAAGTTTCGATACATTTAAAAAATCAGCGGTAATACACGGAAAATAATCGTCAATGATGGTCAACAAGTATTTGGATTCATCAGAAGATTATCCTGGTACTCAATACCCTATATCTAAATGGTCCCTGTCCATTGCACAATTGGTTGACATTTCATTGATTCTTTAAGTAATGCCATTGTAGCTTTCGAAATGGTAAAACTATTTCACATTTGAACTTTACCCTATACAAATTAGCAAGCCAAAATATCTTTTCGAACTTTAATAATGCCTGAGAACATTGATGATATCTACAGTGTTGAAACATTACATGACATTTTGCTTCTTTTAAGTATCCTAGTTTATTCACAACAACATCGACTATTAACATTAAAATTTTGTCTTCTGAATGAGTTTCAATGACTAATATATATCATTAAGATATTTTATTGTAGCTCTACAATTTTTAATTGTATATCTATAATTAGCTTAATATATTAGTCTACCTGATTAAATTCTATGCGTATTTGGACAACACAATATATTTTTAAGCAACAGAGTTCTTTTACCCTATTTTTTGCGCACCATATTTTCCTCCCAACATATCAGTGATAAATCCAAAGAAAAAAAGTCTGAGATGGCTTTTAATTCCCAATATAGTTGTTTTTCTTTGGAGAAGTGGTTCATAGTAGCAGTATAGATCAAAAATCCTACAGCCGTTGTGCCAGATGGTATAGTTCAAGCAAAGAAAATCAGAAGGATTAGGTAACTTCTCTTCATATTCTTAAAGGTTAGAATTTGCTCTCGAATGAAATTCGCATCTCCGGAGTTTTGAAGCAGTGGGTCCTTCCTCTATGATGATTTTTTCTTCATTTAGAGTCCGTCATTAAATGACCAGGTTCACCACACCGAAAATTTAAAAAAAATCTATGTTTACGGAGATAACGCCTTCTGTGCTTTTTCACTTATCCTAATTCCAGCTTATCTTAATTATAATATTATTGGAATATAAGTTATATTATGTTCTATGTTAATTTAGAAATGTTTCTGTAGTAATTAATTATAATTTCTGATTTAAATTCTAGATATTAGGATGGAGTTATTTTAACATTTTCAGATTATTTTGATTTTCAGCAGTTTACTTCTGATATATTTTTTATGTTTTTCTTCGGTAAGTGAATTGTTATTTATGATCAAAGCAAGGAAAACTATTTTAATTAAAAGTGAGATGCATTGAAATTGAATAAATTGTAGATTTATTAAAAATGCCCGTGGCCAGGCTTCCTTACAGTATTATAAGAAAAAATCCTTATCTTTCTGTGGATCTTGAGATCTGAAAATTATAAATTCTTTTCATTGTCAACAGTTTTTAAAAAATTATTTACAGGTTTTTTCCAGTTTTACACTAGTAATTGAATTCCTTGTCATTGATTAGAAATAATTTCAGGTGAAATCTTTATTCATAAGAATTACTCATGATAATTGCAAGATTTTTCAAAGAAAAGAAACAGTTCTTATTTAAAATTGATTCCATAGGTGATTTATTTAAGAAAACGCAGGTCGACTGAATGAAATGCAAATATAAAATTACAAAATACATATTTAAACATACCTTAATTCATTATTCCTGATAAAGCGAATTTTAGAATCCATCTAAAGAAAAGAGTACTTTGTTTCACTTTCTTCTAAAAAAATACAAATTGTGTTTGCTTGGATCTTTCATCTTTCTCGGAGGTAACTTTTTAAATTTTTTTAATAATTGGAAAAATAAATCTTTAACTGTTTTATCGGATGTTATTGAGAAACGGATAATTTTTATATTTTCGGAAAGTCTTCTGAATTGAAAGTTTCACTTGCTGGTGGTCAGAACCCATATCAGCAGCTTCTTTGTCAGAGTCCAAATTAGTGCCTGAAAGGCATAAATGAACTGTTAATTGTCTCAATCCGGTAGAGACAGAAGTTCACTTTTCTCTTCACGCTGGGAAAGAAATAGTTAACTTTGATCTGATTTTTGGTTGTTCTTTAAGATTGTATGAATTTTTTTGTTCTTTATTTTCTTCCTTTTATCTTAATAAAAAATACAGACGTAAAGGATAGATGACGAAATGTGTCTCATTGAAGTAGAAAGGGCAATCAATCCGGAAGGGTTTTACTGGCTTTTTAATAGAGTTTATTTTAAGATTAGGTCTATGGTCAGGAAATTCAGTGCGAAACGAATTTCTCCGTAGAGATATGTGACCGCTTACATGACTTTTAATGTACTACCATTAGACCATAATTCTTTTTCAACTAAAGAACGCTTTATTTACGGCATCATGAAGCGAATGCTTTGTTTTTTTCATTTATTTTAACCTTTACTTTGGTATTTCTTGAGTATAATGGTTTTTCGTTTTATAAAAACTATCTTTGCGAGGAACTGTCCCTCATAGCAAATAATAAATTCATTTGGGCAGTCTTTTCTAATAATTTTAAAATCTGTAATTAATTGTATTCAATTGAATAACTCTGATGTCGTTGTACAACCCCTTTTATTACACTTTTCTATTCTACACTTGTTCTTGAAGAGTTTTTGGAAAAACCGATTTCCTCACATGCCTATTAATTGCGAGTTGCTCTTTGGATTAAATGTGATAATCCAGGTTTTTTAGTTATTAAGTTTTCAATTGTATCTTTATAGATCATGTCCGATTTAAATGAATAAAATAATAGAATCGCAGAGTGGAGGATTGGTGTTAGCACATTATTTTTCCTGCTTCAAAAAACTCTTAACATTTATTTGCCTGCTTTTTCTTCTCATTTCATCAGTACTTCAAATTCAATATCGATTGTTCTAACTATAAAATTCCACTAGTAGAAAATAAAGGTTAAATTTTCACAATCCGAGATTCAGGTAGTAAATGGTAAAGTGTTGTTAACATCTCAGCAAAAGATGAAGCATGAAAGGAAACTTTGTATTCGCGAATTTCTTATAACCCCATCACCATTGTATACTTCTAAACAATAAAGAGAGTGGTATAAATTTTCACCAATATCATTTCAATAAAGGAGGACATCAAAATGAGTACCAATATCAGTTTATAAAATAATTTTTCGTAAATCTGTTAAATGGTAAAATCGACTTGAATGATTCCATTTCACGTGTAATCCCATCAACTAATGGTTATTATTTCTCAGCCTCCTCGGGAAGTAACTTTCATAGGTTAAGGCAGCTGAGTTATGTCCAACCTTTCTTCGAAATATTAGGTTCAGAGATTGTGGACCGCGCGCTCCGGCAAAATCCCCTCCCTATCACAGGTCTTATGATTCCACTTCTTTACACACTGTCTTCTCTTTCAGGGTTGAGGGCTGGAAATAGTCCGAGCCTATCTACAATAGATTTTGATTCTATTTCAGATTTTTCTTTTAGGTTTGGGAGTAGAGTAATAAATCAAAATATAACATTACTATAGGCATCTTTTCATTACTTACCTTAAATGAGTAAAAATGTAATTTAAAAAAAGAATTAAGCAAAATTTTGATCTTGTTTTCCATGATAAGTTCTGAAAATATTATTTCACAAAAAATAACTTTCAAATGTTTTTAAAAAGTTGCATGCCCGAACATCGTTTGGGAACTGCGAAAGGGGACTTCCCCGAATTGCCAGAATGCCACTCTGAATGATAATTTTTCTAAGCCAATCCTCTGATTTTCCCTTCTTTTTCATCTTCTTTACTTTGCAATGTTTCTAGTAAATGGCTCTAGCAGTCTAATTAATTTTGCATAGAAAAACAAGTGTGAACCAGTTTTTAGGTCATATTAGGTTAGGTAAACCAGTTGTTAGGTCAATCAATAAGCAGTACTTTCTTCGTTAATGGAAGACAATGACATTTGTTTGCAATTTTGGAGGTGGGTTGAATGTCGGAGGAGTCGATCAACACCCTGCGCATGCACTGTTGTGGTGCACTAATTTGCGCAGCTTTTATCATGGATCGTACTCGTTTAAAGTGGAAATATGCGTTGTTTGGTACCAAACTACGATGTTATAAAGTTCAATGAGTTGAATCGGCATAAAATAAAACATGATATTGAAACTAATAACTAACCCACGCATAAGGAAATAGGACATTATCGTTGAAAGAACTGAAGAAATATGGTCAAATACTTTCATTCCTACTTTACAACTTAAAGGATTGAATGTGACTATAAAGACGTATCTTCGAAGTGGAAAAACCTTTTGAAATCTCACCTTAAAACACCCAAGAAAGGATTTGAAGAGTTTCATAGTACTTTTAAAGTATGGTTTGAGATTCCATCCTGCAAATGTAAAAACACCGATGAAGGCTTTCGTCCCAGACACAAAAAAATCCTATCAGGTTGAAAAGCTTCCTAATCGACCAAAGAACTACTAGCAAATTGGCGATAGCAACCGTAGATATGGTTGCAACGAATAAAATAACTAACACTTTGAAAGGGAAAATGCGAAGACAAATATTACAGTTTCAGCCTTAAAAAGAAAGCAAAGAGAAGCTAAATGTTTCTACTTCTATGACCATGTATTCCAGATACAGTCACAAATCCCAATGTCGACCTCTGCTGTAGATTAGTCTACTATACAAACAGTCAGATAAATAACAATGTACTTTGAAGAACATGTGATAGATACGGAGACAGGGCTGAGGCAGGTGTTGATTCATCAGTTCTTCACACTTCAAATTCAAAAATTATTGATAACAATAGCTTCGCAGGAAATATAAGCTAGTAGGAAAATTGATTTTACTGATTTCGGAATAAGACTAAGTAATACAAATTCCTACTTTATACTTCGACGGATGGAAAAATAAAACTTTAATTATATCAGAGAAGGACGAAAAAATGTTTCGACGCAGAATTGCAGAATTCGTGAAGAATATCCAGCTTTTGGCACATCTATGCGCATAGAATAATGAATCACTCATTTTTTTGCTAGAATCAAAGATGTCTATGTAGTCTTCGGTGGCTGTTGGATGTAATGGAACTAACGTGAACTTTGATAAATATGGATATGTCATACTCTGCTTAAAAAAAATTAGATATACCACAGCAGTGAATTTATCTGTCTACTACACGTGATCGAATTACCCTTGAAACTCTTTTTTCTATATATTGATGTCAATTTATCTGGACACAAGACATTTTCAGGAAAAATCGGGAAAGATCTAGAAATCTGTGAGAAAAGGCCTATTGTTCGATTTCAACTGATTTTAGCAGAGTTACTTGAGTTTTCTGTTCAAGGTATTAGCATAGAACAAACATATTGTACAGAATTGGTTCAACGGTTTCAACAGGAATGTATCCCAAGGATTTAATAAACATTCCTCCTGAAAGAATGTCTCATGCCCTCTGTCTAACTCGTGCTAATAGAATTTTACGTTTCAATGGAATTTCCTTCCGAAAACATAGTAATTCTTGAAACATCGAGGTTTACGCTCCAATCGTGTTTGCTAACAAAAGTCACCCTTACTGAAAAGATGGAGCATGGGACCTGTTCAAACTCATTGCTGCTACTAGATATTTGCCCACAAAACTGAAAGCCAAAATTTATCCTTGTAATTCAAAGAAACAGTTACTTCCTTCACCTTCAAATGTATAGCTGGCAGTGCTGACCGACTCTAAATCGAATATCCATGAACTAGCATCTCGTCACATTTTGAAAGCCCGCTGCATTCAAGAAAATAGACTCCGATAATTCCACTTCCAACTGTAAAATTTGATGCAGCATCTTACACCAGTATCATTTACTGGCAGGAGAATATTGAAAACTGAAAATCCACCAATATTTAAATCCGTACATTACAAAGACATACGACTGCCTGTCGCCCAAAATGCTTACGAACAATTGTAATTACTACACCTGCCCTATCAGCCACAAGCGGTTGAAAGGGCCGTTAAGACCGTGCTAAACGCTTCAGACGCATTGTGCAAAAAATCTGAGAGAGTAGGAAGAAATACCGTAATTCGATGGCAAGAAGGATATTCGCGAAATGTGAAATATTATTGTAATAATATACATGTCATTTCTGTAAAAGTCTTTTTTATAATAAATGAATACTACTTATTTAATTTCAATTTGTTTCACAGACACTCTTTTAAAACTTTTTTAGCCTAGTTGTAGCAACTGATCAAATAGAAGTTTATTTCAAAATATGTATTCTCTTAAGTCACTCCAGAGGCAGAAGATGATATCCCATTCAAACGAAATTTTATCTGTGAGCTAAACGTTTCATTTGGCACCATTCTCCTGCTGCGCCGGATAGAAGTCATAAACTTTTTTTCTTCCATAAGACGGTGACCCACCGTACTCTACAAACGGGAATAAATAAGGTTCATATCAAAACAATACATCACCTTTTGCATAGTTAGGAATCAAGATTTGAAAATGTGTAAAAGAAGTATTACCACTTTTATTATTTGAAAAGATCCTATATATAATTTTAAAATTTTATTAAAAGGGTTTCGAAATTTTATTTAAATCTTTTCTTTAATATAAAGCCTAGAATTTTATTTCTGGACTGGTAAACGAAAATTTATGCTATTGCCGTTTGTTACGGATGTGATATGAAAACTCCAATTTCACATGTAAAGAGGCTTAAAGTTCTGGGATTGGATTATTACTTCTGTTCGATACAGCAGAAGACTAAGAACAGCAACGGAAGTGAAAGAAATGCAAAGTACTGGATACCCGGCTTCCTTGCAGCCCTCGAAAGCAAACAAATTTCAGGAAATGAATCAGTGCAATACTACAATTCAAAACTGAAATTAGTTCGACACGTTGTTTAATGGAGACCATATTCCTCTTCAGGGATATGTTCTCCATTAACAACCTGTTCACTTTTCGCCGTATCTGAATGTTTGCCAAAATGTATCATCGTTAAGACGATTCAAGTTAGGAATTATTTTTGACTTTTTGATATAACTATGGAGGAGGACATACAGAGGATTTATGCACGCATGTGATAAACGATAGCAGCGCCCTCATTTGTGGAAATTGTAATTAACTACTTTGCATCCTCTCATTTCCAACGAAATCCGACATAAATTACGCTATGTTGGATCTCTGGAAAGGATAAATGGAAATTTCATTTCTGCATAGTGAATATTCAAGATACTGTATTATTTTTTACTTATTATATTGTGGAATTACGACGAATACGTTAAAAATAAATCGATGCTCTCTGCAAAATATCAATTATTCAGCATTCCTCTAGATGAAAATGGTAAGCTTAAAATGTTTTTCAAAACGTTTATCAAATCTGATTTAAATAATTTACCAATTTCTAATATTTTGAAATATTATTTTCGCTTTTGTATTATGAAATAATAAAATTTTGTTTATTTTTTTACTATTGCTGTAGCATTTGAAAATGCTTACCATGTCATCTAATTTGACAAAATCTGCATTATTTTTGTTTTCCCGAATTTTGATAGATTAGTTCAAGAATAATATGACTTGGTAATAAAAAAGATTTTTAAAGAAATTCTTTAATCTTTCGTTATTACTGTCGAAATACATTATTTATTGTAGTTATCGTTAATTTTTTGAACTGTTATAATAATTTAAAGGAGCCATCCCGTTAAAAAATGAAGGGGAAACTCAGTTTTCTGTAATAATTATCAGTGTTTGCTTACTCAATCCCTAATGATTGAGACAGCTTCTTTGCATTTAGTATATTCGTAACACTTTCAATCATTTCCGTATTAAACCATTCAGCCATACTTTTCATTTTCGTTGATAAAATAAATTGTAGGTTCAAATGCATCCCTGTTCTCATTAATGATCGCCGAAAATAATATGTAAACGCTAATGGGATATCATATCCTGCAATGTTTTTCTTTTTGCTGGTTTCCCGTTTCTTTTGGATAGAATATATTGTAAACCAACAAAAGTATCGATATTTTTAAAACACTTTACCCGATACAAATTATCTAGCCGAAAAATCTTTTCGAACTTTAATAATGCCTGAGAATATTAATGATTATATCTACAGTTTTAAAACATTATATGACATTTTGCTTCTTTTAAGTATCCTAGTTTATTCACAACAACATCGACTATTAACATATACATTTTGTCCTCTAAATGAGTTTCAATAACTAATATATATCAATAAGATATTTTTTGAAGCTCTATCGTTTTCATTTGTATATCTATAATTATTTTAATTTATTAGTCTACTTGATTAAATTCTATGCGTATTTTGGCAATAAAATATGTACAATATATTTTTAAGCAACAGATTTCTTTTGCACCGTTTTTTGTGTACCTTATTTTCTTCCCTAAATATCAGTTGTAAATCCACTGTAAAAAGTCAGAGATGGCTTTGAAATCCCAATATAATTGTTTTTCTTTGCAGAAGTGGTTCAGAGCAGCAGTATAGATCAAGATTTCTACAGCATTTGTGTCAGAGGATATATATCCAACAAAGGAAATCAGAAGGATTAGATAACTTCTCTTCCAATTGTTAAAGGTTTGAGCTTGCTCTCGATGAAATTCGGATCTCTGGAGTCTTGGAGCAGTTGGTCTTCCTCTTTGATGTTTTTTTCTACATTTATAGTCCGTCATTGAATGACCAGGTCTACCGCACCGAAAATAGGAAAAATTCTAAGTCAACGGAGATAACGCCTTCTGTGATATTTCACCTTCTTTCTTATTCTGAAATGAGAGTTCTTCTTATTTATTCGGTCTTAAATTCATGTGATTCTTTACAGGTTATAAATCGCAATCCCTACATTGTCACACCGTTGGGGTAGACGTGATAGATGCTTATATGCAATTTTATAATCGTATATGTCTCTACCTGTTGATTCAACATCATTTCTCTCCCGGAGAATCCGTCCGACGAAAATGTGTATGCTTTCATCATATTTAAACGAATTTTTATGAAAGCATTTCTGATGTCTGCTATCATGGCTCTGTTTGTTGAGACGACAACCATACGAACCTTGATTTTATCATCTGAAAGCTTTGGAAAAATATCAGTTGAATATCGAAAAACAACTTTTCCATCGAAAGCTTTAAAAATTGTTTTATCAAACGCGATTTTATGTTTAGAAGTGGTAAAATGAATTTTTTAAAATCCACTAAGATCTGAGCGATCACATTCTTTAATCTTATAATGAAATGTTTCATTAGAGGCAATTTTTCCCATATCCAGTTTTGATTTTTAGATCTTCAAAGATACAGGAAATTTTTGCATAGCCATCTTGAGGGCTTAATATCATGGTTTAAGTTTTAAAGGCCCATAAACATGCCATTGAAATTCTCTGAATTTTCTTTCAATAAAGAAGAAAATCAAGATTTAATTGGGTTTCTTTTAAAATTACTAAATGAGCTACAGGAATTGAAGAAGGGACGTTTCTTGTATGCAGAACAACATACATAAATTCCTCATAGTCCCACTGAAATTTATCACTGTAACTGGCGGAAGATAAATGATCTATAAATCCAGAAATGTCTCTACAGTGTACACGTGATTCCTCTTGAGAATAGTACGAGGTAAATTTTTTTCCCCGAATTCCAAATGCAAATAAAATGTGGTTCCTGTAGGAATGTAGTTTTTATATTTAATTCGCCATACTAAGAATAATTTTTAAAGAGTACCAAATCATTTAACTCACATTAAATAAATGTTTGAACTTCAAAATTTTTTCCTTGATTGTGTACATTCTTTCGATTTCATTAATGCTCAATTTTTCAGAATCAGATGATAGAACAAGAATATGAGGAATAATCACAGATAAATCAGGGCTGGGCGGTTCCGTCAATTAGCTAAAGTGATTTCTGAGTTGAACACATTCTCTTTTTCGGCTAATGTAGCCTTTTATTGTGGTTAAATAAAAATAGCGATGTTCATGATTGTCTGCTTCTCTATAAAATTGAAATATCAAATGAAAGAGATTTTATTTTGTCTTGGTTCATTTCCGGAAAATATTAATCATAATAAAATTCATATTAAAAATATTGTAATATTTATCTAAATAAATATTAATTATTATAATATGTAATATATCACAAGCTTTATGACATGCCTTTCCCCAGCCTTCTCACCGAAGTAAGCAAAATGTGACATTTTAACGAAACTGGTAATCTGCGTTGCCTTTTCCTTTACAATGTGCACACTGAAAATGTAGGAGCATGAGTCTAGATTTTTACCGTAAACTCTTGAATGCATACTGTTATAAGAAATATGAGTAAACAAACGCAAGAGAGGGTATTTTCTCTGCAATATCAAGAAATCAGAGTGATAAACATGTGTTATCATTACACATGCGAGAATAAAAACAAGCAAAATAAGCAAGGAACGGCAAACTAACATAATAGACTCTCTAATATGAAATAATAATAATATGACCTAACAATAATTTATAGCTTAATTTTATAATCTTACTTAATAAAGTATACAGTTTTATGGAAACTTCTGTTAATTCACTCAGAAATTAATATTAAATTATAGTAATTGTATTATATTCCATAATATTTCACATTAATTTGATTAAATAGTCGCTTGCAGTTTTCTTGGTTTCTGAAAATTCTTGTGGATGATAGAAAAAATGCCATTTTTTATGATGAACCTGTCTGATTTATTAAAAACCTTCTGCTGTTAAACAAATCCAGTGTTGGCCTGTGGTCTCCTGAACTCTGTCCTTAAGAAAGATAGACTAAACTATATATGATCTGTCCAAACGACGTTTCAAATTCTCTAACTGCCCATCAAACAATTAATGATATTGGATTGCATCCCCAAGCGCTAGAAAAACCAACAAGAACCCACATTTGATTCTGTATAGTTTCACGACTATTATAACAATATGCAGCACTTAGTAAAAGAAGCAAAAAAAAAATTACTTTATTACATAAAAACAGATTTTCAACAAATTAGACCCTAATAATTAACAATAAATAGTGGCAATTCATGTAAGTCATGAATAAAGATTAAAATTGATTAATATTTGAAGAAGGCGACAAATTTGTCCAGCCACTAATGTGTATCAATGATGACATTGATTAAAGAATGTTTATGCAGATTAATGGTGCGGCAAGATGGTACCAGCCTTTTTTTTATATTTAAACACTTGTTGATAATAAACTAGGTTAGATCTCTCTCTTTTTAGGCTGAATGAACTTAGGTCATTTTATTTGCTAGTCTTTTAATTGTTAGCTTTCCATCACTTTCTCCTTGCAACCGCTTACAACTTCTAAAATAATATGAGCTGAGCACGGTTGGATAAAGATTTGTCTTTTTTTTGTCGTAAGGCGCACAGGAACCACTTTTAGACGGACTTTCAATTTCAAATTAACTTCAGAAAATTTGATGTTTGGTCCAAGTGAAACTGAATTGCTCTGTCGTTAGCAGCTGACGGCCGCAAAATCCTTAAGATCATACGTGCTTAATTAGGCCGCCCTGGTTGTGAGAATACTGCTTGGATTGTAATTGGTCGTGATTTCGAGTGCTCTGTACAGATAAGATATTTGTTCCACAATTCTTTTCTAAAAAAAATTGGAGAAAAGAATTTGAAGATGGAATCTAGAGACATTAATGAAGTAAAGCAGGTTTTCACAAGACTAGTATTGTGTACTCTTTAAGAGCACGCATACGCAAGACGATATACAGAGAGGACAGAGGGATGTGTCTGATACGCCAGTAAAAGTATGGTACAACTCCGATTAACCAAAATAAGAGGGGAAAGACGTTAAATTAGAGGAAGACAGAAAAGATTGAATTCGACTAAGTCACGAATATCTATTGCAGTTTAGTATTTTATTACAGTATGTAATTCTGAAATGTTTTGAGTGTAAAACGAATTAAAATCTCTCTTTATGGCGTATATTTATGTTCTTCTTTAAAGTTAAAATTACACTACAGTAGGTACAAAAGTAAGTAAGATTGAAGCAGGTGAAACAACATATGCTTACTATAGTTTATAGCATACGAATTACTCATTAAAAAACACAATAATTTTTATTTGTTCCTTTTGCGTCCCTCCCAACGTTTTAGAAGAGCAATGCCCTGTCACTTTTCGACTCGAGATTATCATTGTGCATTACAGTACATGTTTTTTCGACTTGGGATTTAAGAGGCATTTAGGATTACCCGAGTTATGGTTTACCTGATTTCGGTCTACCGGGGCTTAACTGTACTCGCATTTGTACGATCTGTCTGCACATCCCTATTTTTCGCAGATTTACATAAAATTAGTGGTCAATACTGTAATGCATTAAAGTAAATGTTTATTTTTTTCTGTTGTAAGATTGTGACTCATTTTTCATCCACTTGAGTATATGAACTAAGGCGTTTGTCTTTTGTATTGGCTAAATGAATGTATGTTTCGACAGAGGAATGATTGTCAAGATGGCATCTACTTTGTTTATTCCTAAATAGATGTTAACAATAAAATTCATCAGATACCACTATTTATATACCGAATGAGCTTAGTGTATTTTGGTTGTTAACTTTTCTTCGCTTCCCGCACTAGAGTCCTTGCAACTACTAATAGAAGATAGAACAATTTTTGCCATAGAGTGCACATTAACACCATTTCGGCGCCAGCCTCAGCCGTATTTTCAGCTCCCTTAGTAACTCTTGAAAATTTGATGTGTGATCCGTGTGGACTTGAATTGCTATGTTGCTGGTAACGGGTCGGCGACAATTTCCTTAAAACCATGCATAAGAAATTCGTTCGCGGTGTTAGATGTGCGTTCGACCTATTGCTGGTAGATATGAGTGCTGCCTAGATCTGCGTTTAAGCGGTTGTTTTCTCACAAAAAATGAAATTTGTCAAAAGAGTTTTAACCGGGATTATAGAGATGCTCATAAGGTAACAGACGTTCTTTCAGCTGACGTTGATTATAGAAGAGAACAGTTTCTTCCTTTATAAAAACTAAACAAAGATAACTAACTATAAGAACTGAGCATTTAACATTTCACTTCTGCTTATGAATTGTGAGGTATTTCTCGTTGCAAACTCTGAGGACGTAAAAAGATCAGATGGTGTTGCCTATAATATTTGTATATGAAGAAAAGGACACTCTTGGCAATTTGAGTTCTTCTAAAGAAGCTTTGGAACAAATCGCCGAAGTTTTCGAACCAACAACTAGAGCCAAAATAGTAGACTTCGAAAATGTTTTCATCAATATTCATTTATTTAACAAAGAAAGAAAATCCATTTTCATCGTTTGGATTCAAAGGATCTGGATTCGGATGGGACCCCCCCTCCGTTTTATCACAATTTAGAGACTCAGTTGCATCAACTCAGCGCGCGCGCGACTCTTAATTCAGAAATTCCTCATTTCCGAATAAGAAAGAATTTGAAAATTCACAAAAGGTTCTATATTCTGAAAATAAGAGTTTCTCTAGTTATCTTGATATTTAATGAGAGACTGTAAACAAGGAAAGGAACATCAGAAAGAAAGAACCTCTACTCCAAGTTTCTAGCCGTAATAGTATTTTAGAGCAGGCTGAAACTTTCAGCAGCTGAAAGAAAAGTCGTCTAATCCTTCTGCTTCCTGTCCTGGGGTATGAATTACCTACAAAAATTCTGTGAAATTCGCGCTCGGCATTACTACTGTAGACCTTCTGCAACATCAGAAGACCATTCCAAAATTTCAAGGGCATCTCCCAGCTAAAAAACTCTGTAGATAAAAATTGAAATTTTTTTAAGATTTCTGCAGAATTTTTGAAGACAGAAATAATCTCTATTTTTTCTTCAATTTAATCTGCATAAAATTTCCAAAAAAATTTCTTCTTATATTTTTCCCTACATATTCTTCAGAATTTTGTAAGACAGCAAAGAATCTGCATTTTTTTCCGCATCTGCAAAAAAAAAAACTTTTTTCTTTAAATATTCTGCAGATTTTTTTAAGACAACAAAAAATCTACATATAGCCTTCAATTCAATTTGCAGTTATTTAGCAGATTTTCAATATCATTAAACTTGACCAATAATCTGTTGATTTTTTGAAGGTTTAACTGCAATTTCATAATATCTGCATTTCTCTAAATACATATTTTGCAACATATTCTCTAATATTGCAGCTGTGTTTTCCAAAGGATATAGAACAAAATTAGAATGTAATTATCATTATTGTTTACTTTTACAGCAGACAGGAGTTTCATCAGTTCCTTTTTCAGTTAGTTATATCGACCATATACTTGTATAGAAAAGGAATGCATCAGCAGATACAATTTTCCGATCAAAAATTGTCTTAGGCACTAAATTTTTAAAATGTGCCATTGAAAAAATAAATTCTAAATTTATCTTTAAAATAAAAATTTTAGGTTTTACCATTTTAAACATTTCCTCCATAATTTAATTAATTTCCAATTAATTTTCCAACTCTCTTTCTTACTAGCTATTTTCCTACAAAAAGAAGGGAAAAGTGGAGCTTGTGCCCTTTGGATGGAGATAAGGTTTATCAGAAAGATAAAAAGGTGAAAACGAATTTATTGAAAACGAGAATCGAAATTATTAAAAAAATATTACTTATCTCATCTGTTATTCATCTCTACGGCTTTGAAACACGTATTCTGACCTTGGTTGATTTTTACACCACTTGATGGGGCCACGAGAGCTATGGCGACGCTAAAACTCCCTTTATAGTTAATTATTATAGTTATTAGTTAGATTAATTTATCCCCGTCTTGTGCATTCCGGTGTCGCCATGTGGTTAGTGCTCTTTCCTGTCAACTGTATGAACACGGGTTCGAATCCCACCCACGATGAGTTTGAAGTTTTGTCACTATATAAAAAAGGATATCATGACATATCAAAGACAGAGAAACAGGAAATGAGTGAGTTATGAATGCGCAAATACAGATTGAACACTAAATCACAACACCTTTTTATTCTGAATTTGATATAAGAATAGGAGGTCCATTTCCTATCTTGCAATGGTCACTATTTCGGCGAAATGGTCCATGAGGCCTTTTCTATGTGCAGAATTTTAAGGGAATAAAAAATGGCGTATTTCTTTGCACGAAAGAAGGCTCATTAAACGGGGATAGAGATAATTTCCAATTATTTAGGGTAACTCTTTTTCGAAAAAATCTTTCTACTAAATAGCTTTAAACTGATCTGTGAATGATTTTAAAATTCCTTGAGGAAACAATAATGGACCAGAAACTATGACATTTATAGGTTTTCCTTCAAAATCATGCCATTAGAACGACATTTTGCGTGAATTTTGACCGTCATTTAGAGGCGGGTGGAAATTCACTTCGCAGCCCTCGCCTGTGCATCTCTTAGTTACTGGTTGATTTTTCCTTCTTCTTTTTATGTTTTTATTACTTTTTTCCCATTTCTGTTGATCATCGAACTCTGAAAGTGAATAAGTAGGAAAATAAAAACGAAAATACAAGATTTGAAAACAATTTCAGGGGAAACCGAAGCCCTAAAGACGCCTCTGATACCGACTCTATTTTACGTGAAATATTAAAATATATGGTTTCAGCGTAATGTCATATACGAGTATTTGTATTTTTGCAATAATAGCTATTCTTATATCGCTTATTTATAATGAAAACTGAATTTAAAAATTTTGTTATCGCATTTGTTACACTGAGAGTTTTATAATTCGCACTTATTTACTGTATAACTACTTTGTTTCTACCAGCCTGGATATAAAAATCCAAGCTATATAAAAAGCGCCAATGTGCAATTATCAACTTCTCGCATATAAAAAATTCAAATAAAAAATTTTCGAACTAAAATAGTGATAGAATTTTAATAACAAGTTTGAATTTTTTATCTGAATCATTTTAATCTGAAGTATATCAATTCTATTCGAAATTCTTCACTTGCACTTTGCATAAAATGAAATTTTGTATTGAGGTGAATCTGTTTATTTTGCATAGCAAATATAAATACTTTAGAAAGGATATATTAGACATTCAAGTGTTCCGTTGGAAATCATCTAACATTTTAAGCGTCAGAACCCTCTGAATATTTTTTATCCTGCTTCTCCGTGATTTTTGAAACAACGTATTATATTTTTGTTTCTATGTATCAATGCATTGTATAATATTTTGAAACGACACAAAGTACCTAGAAATGTCCATTTGAAAGCCCAGAGAGCGCTTTCTTAAATTTTCATTTCCGCACGCGTGTAGAGAAGCATGGATCTCTATTTGAAAACAGAAATTAAACAAACTTTATTGTAAATGTGTGCTAAAGTTGAGTAACATTTTTAACATGCCTTTAAAAGGTACAAAATGGATTAGATACAAATAATAACTCAAGAAATAGAATAAATCAAAGAACTAATCTTTAGGGAGAATATCCTTGCTTTGGAAAAACTAAATACATGAAACCGAAATAAACAGCATTATCGCTTTTTAGGCTATGGGAGCATTTCAATCATTGAAAAATTTCTTTTGCAGTTCTGTTTGTTTCTAAGGTGAAAAACTGTCATTTATAAGACCAGTAAACGTTATTTAACGCATTACTTTTACGAAAACTATAAAGTACATTATGCGTTTATGAGTCAAAATCTTCTTCCATTAAAAAATATATAGATTTTGATTCGTATCGCGCGCCACCTGCTGTCGAAATAAACTCAAAACATTTTGATTTTTTTATGTTTTTCCTAGATATCTTCTTAACGGCAGGTTTTATTGAAAAATATTTAGTACAAATTGAAACTAGAGTAAATTTGTAACAGTTTGAGTCCAATCTCACCTCTGTAGCTTAAATTTGACTGTGTGATACGTACTCAAGTATTTCCGAATTTCTCAAAATTTTGCGAAAACTGTGAGTTTTTGTCAGTGTTTGTTGAATATAAACAAAATTATGATGTTTAAAGCAAATCATCGATGATGTTGCATCATCTATATATGCTCTTGGAAAATCTTTAAATTTCTTAAAAGCAATATTCAAAATGATTTGGAATGTTAATGCCGCTTTTAGGTCCAAAGTGCAAAACTTTAAATCAGCATTAAGCTGGATGTCAGTATTTTGCACATTTTACGTGGCGAGGGGTGTTGCTCACTCCCTAGAAGATTAAGGAAATTTTAAATTCCTTTACATATCTATCTGAAAAAAGAAATGAAAATATTTAAAGCAAATTTCAACGATATCGGAATATTGCAAAGAAAGTTATGCTTAAATAAGGAATAGAAGTTTCTTTAAAAATTCTGGCAAATTTAAAAAGTATAAAAATAAATTTAAAGTAAAATTGAAATATTTTTAAATCGATAAGAGACATGAAATTAAGACATTTTAAAGTATTTTGGTCGAAGTTTTCGTTTTAAAGACATTTAGGTGTTTTTGGAGCATGTACTTACAATAAATTTTGCAAAAGAAAATTCAAATTCAAAGCAAAATTCAAAATCCCTGCAAATAAATATCCGAACTGAGATATGTATAGTATATTTCTTCCATATTTGACAGTAGGAATGTATTTTGCTTTCTATAGGAAACAAGTGTTTTTGATGCAACCTGACTGGTTTCCAGAAAGAAAAAAAATCAAATTTAAATGGTATTTTAAAATTGTTTCATTATACATTATTATTTAACAATTAACCAAGAGAAGTAAACTGAGTAAACAATTAACTCTCTGACTCCTAAGCCGGCCGTAACAGGAAATACAACTTCTATACTAGCTGGGCGGATTTCGGCCGGTTGCTGTTCTGAATGGAGGGATAAGGCAGTTGGGGGAGTGGCCATTAAGGGCCCCGTTTGTGTAAAGATAGGAGATTAAAGGCCTGCCATTCACATCTCCCACCACCCGGGAGAAAAGATGAAACCGGACGGACGAATCCATTTCACAGATCAATTAGTAAACAGACCTCCGTATACAACTGTACTCAGATTTCGAAAAATCTTAGTAGTCAGAGGGTTAACAAATTACGAAGCGATGTCTTGCTTCAACTGGACCATTCGGCATTTCGTCTGCTTATATATATATACTAGATGAACCCGGCGATGCTTTCCTATTGCTAGATTTGAGTACATATATTTAGATTCAATGAACACAATTGAAAGTTTGATATCAATATTGTATTTAGTTAAAGTTAGATATTTACATATGCATAATTATTTTTGTGTTTTAGTTTACTTAAATTGTAATTACTGTTGTGTTCAACTTTAAGATCATTGCAATGCTCTTGAATATATAATGTTTTTGGTGATAGCATTTGGCATATATGCAAAAAATCACTTGGATTTACTACACGGGAGATTGCAACGCATAATTGTTCATGAGAAAATCATGGATTCTCTTAATTCAATCCACATACTATCTTGTGATTTGTTTATCGTTATTACGAAAGCTGGTTTAATTGGAAATTGTAATTGTTTTAAGTGGAATGGCATATCTGTTGGTATCATTGGTATACGTGGTGAGAACACATTCTCTCCTTTGAATTTTCCAATTAAAATTGATGCTTCGAAGACATTCTTTAATAATTTTTTAACTGTCAATCTGGTACCATTTCAAAGACCCGGGGGGACAATATTTCTAAGAAGAATGCTAGGAACACCTAACATCAGATTAATGATGTGGGGTGGCAATCCAGATAAATAAGTGAATTTAAGAATTCAGTTGAATAATTTATTGATTCTCCTTGATCTATAACAGTATCTATTGATTTGTGAGTTGCTGTTTCTCCTAGTAACATATGCTGAATGCTAATATTAGTGAAGCTAATATTGCGCGTTCACTTAACCGTTGATGACTTTTGTAGTCTTTTTTTATATATGGAAATACAAGCTGAACTAATTCTTCTTGTGAGTGAGTGATACTGTAAAAATCATTTGGTAATTTAATACAGCCTGTTGTTTCTTCAATTGTAATTTTCCAATTTTTTATATCCAATAATTGTATCGCAAAATGCTCTGCAGAAGGATCGTTTTGTAATTTAACACGCATGTTTGCCGACAATGAAAATTTATTAACATGTCTCCTGAAAAGTGATGCTTTTAAACTCGCATTTAGTTCATCAGTTAGTGTTGAACTAGGAATAACGGGTAATGTCTGTGAAAAATTACCTGCTAATAATATTAGAGCACCAAAAAATGGGCGTTTAAAAATGAAACCTTTCCCTAGACCTTCTTTCCTGAAAATTGGTACCTTTTGTTTTAATACGAGACGAACGACGGCAAAATAATGCGGAGCGGATACTTTTTCCGCGACTGTACCTGCTATGGAGGTGGAGAACTCAAATTCCATGCACTCCGTCAAACAATCGTCCCTCGTAGCGAAGATTCCAGAGGGTAGTTATGCGAACACTTACAGAAATGCATAAGAAATCGCAGTATATATTAATTATTTTTCTATTTGTTAATTACACTTTACGTACAATCTCAGTTTAATTTTAATTAATATTTCCATAAAATTCCTCACTCTCTTAAAAGAATAGAATCATAATGCTAATCACGACTTAATTTATAATTTATCTGTTTTCCTACCAAATTTACCACACCGGTCAAAGGCCAGATTTGTTTAAAAAATTCCGAAATAAATTTGCCGCGTTCGTAAATTGACATCACTACTTTTTTTTATAAAAATGCACTGTTGCTACTAAAGCTCAATTTTCCGAACTCACATTAAACGGAGAAAGGTGAAAACTATAATCATAAAACTGAGTCATCTTGCAGCGTCACCCGTGTTATTACATTCGCTCGTTTAAAATTATCTATACACAGCAAACATGCGAATTAGAGGGGTTTTTTTCTTTGTTTCTTAAAAGGTGTTTTGAATTTACATTAAATTTCAGCATTGAATTAAAAATCAATTGTGTGAGAAAAATTGCTTTACACAATTATATGGTATGAACATTAAAAAGGAACCATTTTCTAAAGAAAAAATTTTCTATTTTTCAATAAAATTTCTCTAAACGAGTCAAAATACAATAATTACATAAGTAATTTTGTTGACATACTTTTCATCACCATATTTGATGACAGAGTTATACCAATGGCAATTAAATAGATGCATCGAATAGCATCATTGACCACTTATGTTTTATACTAGAATTCATTAATAGAATTCTGGAAGAAACATTAAAAGAAAATTTTAGAAGTAGACGATTAATAATTTATATCTGGACCAACTATTGATTTGATTTATTTTCAAGCTTTTCATTTTTGAAAATTTAATTGTTTCAAAACATTTATTAAAACCGTTCTTATACTCCAGTATTTGCGAACAGAATTTGAAGCGTCTATGTAACAAATAATTACTAATTTATTGAAAAAATTAGCTATCAGCTGTTCTTAAAAATCGTACGGTTCAATTGATATTCTCATTATAATTAAAAAACGCTTCAGATCAGAAAAGGATTTTGTGTATTATAATTTTTACTTACACTACGCGCATGGCGTTGCCCGTGTAAACAGGTCTTCAAAAAAATGGGGGAAATGCCCATCAATGACACGAAAAAGTTTTGAAAACAAAACGAAAACAAAAGATACACATCGGATTGTAGAAATGCATGCTGGGAATGAAAGCGTATGTCGTCACCTGCCTCGAGGGAAGTCACTCGTCCGGAGAAACTCTCGCTATTAAATCTCGCTAGCAAGAAAACGGTTTGAACTGATCAGGGAATAATTAATTTTTTAAAAAAACGAAAAAAAAAAGATATTTTAACCTTCTTTTTTTAAATCCGACAGAACCGTTGCAGCTATAAGCTGAAAAAAATTGAAAATAATAGTGTTATTAGAACGTTGGATACAGCAAATTTAGAAACAAAAATAAAATTTAGATGGCAAAACTTATTATTTTTTAAAATGTCTCAAAATTTAATACATTAAGTTACAGGTTCAAAACGAACTTCATTAGAACGAAAATTGCTCTTTCTATCCGATGGTGCATGGATTGTTTTTCAACGATCATTAGGAAAGATACCACAGCCGTAAACGTGCCAAAAATGACCCAAAACAAAACATTAAATAAAAAATTTCCTAGATTAAATTTTAAAACTCCTTATTCGAGGTGCATTCAATCACCATTACGACTACCTGTGTGCCAAATTTCATGGCTGAAATTGCTATAGATTAATTTGGACATCGCAGACACACACACACAAACATTGCTTTTTATAAGCATAGATGCAAGGCGAACATAAATTATTGAACCCATTTCAAAAATTGCTAAAAAATAATAATGTTATAACTACGTTTTTTAAGAGAGAATGAATTTTAAAAATATATATATATTTTTTTAGAAAGATGACGCGCCGTGGAGTTGGTCTTAAATTATTACACATTTCCCATTTTTGAACGCCATTGTCTGCGAATCTACTAAAGCTAGTAGAAAAATAAAAGCACGTACTTGTTGGAATTTTACGATCTTTTATTTGATAAATCAACCGTAATTCGAAAACTGAATAGTTTTTGAGATATTAAGGAAAAATAAAAAAAGGACACTAGAAAATGCGCATCGGCTTCTACTGCTCGGTCGCCCATTACTTATCGAACCTTTCGTTGCAGTAAATTTATAACGCTGTAATGTTTCGTCACATATCTGAATAAAACTTTTTTATTTGTTCTTCCATTAAAAAAGGGCATTTGTAACAATATTAATTATTTTTATAAATTTTTGAAATGGTCCAATATTTTTTGACTACCCTGTACGTTAAATGAGTTGGCATTAATATCTATGAGTATGGGATTTATTATCTTCAAATCTGTGGTTATGGTTTCGGTTAGCTATAATTTTACATGGTTTTGGATTAAGCGAATTGGCGCTGGATTTAATCTTTACCATTCAATGTAAAATTCTACAATTCAAGGAAGGTCAAATGAATGTAAAGAATTTAGAGGTAAAAGCAGTTCGAAGTAGTAAATGTTATAACAGTTTGGAAAATAACAACAAATTAAAGTTTCAGAGCAACTACGGAACGATGTAGATTTTGACCGGGAAGCGGATGTAAGAGTATTTGTATAACTTCATAGGATACTTGAAATATTTTACATAGTTATTGAGAAGAAGTCATCTAATAATATTAGTAAGGAATTTCAATGATGTTATATTATATAAAAAAGTTTTTGAACTGATTATTCCTGTATATAGTTCTAAAGCCTATCGGATGCAACATGGTGTCTTGGAAACCACAAAATTTTGGGCCTCTTCTACGTCTTTTCAAAATGTCAACTTAAGGGTTTGTTTTACTAAAAGGATTAAAATATAAGTTTAAACTAATGTAAATTTTCTACAGTTTTGCTCCGCAAACAAACTCTATAGCTCAAAGAGTGACCGAGAAAGAAACTTTCAAAGCTCATGAAAATATTATAACGGTGCGAAATAATAATTTTTTTAAACTTTTCTAATCATTAATCTTTAGAGCAATCCTCATACACACAGTTTTAAAGGGAAGTAAATTTGTTATGATTAAAACTCAATAAGATGTTAATGCTACAAATATATCATGATATATAGTTGTTCACGGAAAGGGATTAAAAAATTATATACATAAACACAATTTCCACATACTGAATTTTTTTCTATATGGTATTCATTATCATAACATTTTGAAATTTATACATCACAAAATAATAAAGATAGTATTTAAAAATATTTACAGTCACGATTAAAACTGAGTCACTCTGTATTATTCTGCCGATGTTGATCATTACTTTTTTATAGGAAATAAGCCACAAATTAGTTACAACGGACTTGTAAAGACATTTTGGGAGGGTCGGCCCGACAGCAGTTTAGTCCATCATAGGATTGGAGGTCAAAAAGTCTACTAGTTTTCAACATTGAAAGACTCATGGAGCTTACTTTGCACCATCATAAAATTTTATTTAAAAAGTGAAATATGGACCGACTAATTATATAGGGGTACGGTATTGAGATTTTTTATCGTTCCTTAGCAACATTGACAGTGTATATTTGTCCTTAAACGCATATAAAAATTATTCGGGAGGTTACAAAATGAAGAAAATATTAAGCCAATTTTTCGGTAAATATTTTAAAGCTGAAAAATCTGTCTCTGCTGAAAGTACAACATTTCTGAAGGAAAATGCAGTAATATTTGTAAGTTAAGTTGTAAATAATTTTTCATTAAAGTAATAATAGTTTTTCATTAAGGGATAACACGGTTTTTTGTGCTATTTGGTTTAATAAATTTATTTTTGTACTCGATAATAATAAGAAATTGTTTGGTATGGCTGCAATTACGCCCAGGGCGTATAAATGGAAGTTAGGGACTTTTAAGTATATGCGTTTCTCTCTCGAGACCCTAGAAACTTGCTTTAATGACATTTCATAAGGTTAGTGTACTCTTAAAGAGGCAGAATCTTTTCTTTTTTCCTCAAGCGAACAGCTTGTTATAGAAGAAAGCTACTTATAATATAAGGAAACCCAGAAATGCTTTGGTTTTCTCAGAAAAGGAGGGTAAAAAAATTCCACTTGTACAGTCGAATTCAGTAAGTTTGGATTTCCAGTCAGTAATGCAGACCGTAAACTAATAATAAA
The DNA here is from genome assembly GCA_013235015.1 of Araneus ventricosus. Lineage (NCBI taxonomy): Eukaryota > Metazoa > Arthropoda > Arachnida > Araneae > Araneidae > Araneus > Araneus ventricosus. The sequence continues at coordinate 44,738 of BGPR01005384.1, forward strand.
CACCCATCTAACAAAGAAAGGTGTGGTAATAGATATATAAACTAATAATACCCAACAATGGCTGGATAAAAGGATTTCTAAAACACCATCCTGTTTTGACCATATACAATCGCTTGTAACTGTTTATTATAATCAGATATATACAATTTATTTTTGTACATTTCCTCTCAGAGTTTCATACAAAAGAATGAGACTGCGCTTCAAATCTTGAATATGAAAATGAAATCCTGAGAAGCGTATTCTTAATGACCGCTCAAATATTCAAACATAATGTTCATCTGGAAGAGCACTGCAGATAAACATTTTAGAGATGAACTAGGTCCCAAGAGTTATGCAAAATGTGCTATTTTGAAGGGTAATTTGAAGATTCTTATTTCGTTTACAATTTAACGCCGTACATTTAAACTTGTAAGTAAGGCATCGTAAAAATAAAAAGCCTAATAAATTTGTTCTAAATATGAGAAAAATACGTATTCGAGATTTAAAAATTTATTTTAATTACATTAACTCATTATTGGGTTTCTGTCTTTTATCGAGATGAAGATAATAAATTTTTTGAATTATGATTCTACAGTTGTTTTGTTTAATATTTTTAGCTAAAATTAACAATGCCTGTGTTCAGTGAAAAAATAAGACTTGATTTAAAGTCCACCATTTGATGGGTCGTGGTTCGAATATGTGCAAGTGAAATGTTGGTGGTTTTAGTGTTAACACATTATTGATCGAAGATTTATGACTTTTCTTACAGCATATATTGTCGATGAAGAACATTATATGATTTCATCATCCGGTATCAACAAATCCACAGGGAGTTGTGTGTTTAACTGCTTTGTTAGTAATTCTTTTTTAAGGGTGTAGTGGAGAGAGAACGCTCTGGATAAAAAGAAAAATGTAAACAATTTCTAAAAAAGCGTTCTATTTTTGTCAACTAGGTTAGAATATTCCGACACTGCTTAATTAGAGGCCATGCCACTGTTCTTTTTTCGATTAACATTACACGCCTTTCTCTACGAGTCGATCTGCAGTCAAACGTTATCTAAATTAGAAGAATATCGTTTAAGCACTTTCAAGTAGTTCTCATTCACCAGTGGGATGCTATAATCATCAATAATCGCTTTTTAAGTGTAAGGATCTTCTGCATTAAAAAAATATATAGAAAGGCGTATTTCTTTATTTTCATTGTTTTCATTTTGATAAACTCGTGTGTTTAAACTTATGCAACTCTTATAAATTATTTTAATTACATAAAATTTAATTGATTTATCTGGGTATTTCCCTTGTTCATATACAAATTTAGCATTTATGTCTTTTGAACTGTTAATGACCCTTAAATGTACTATTTGAAAAAAGGATCAAACTATTAACGAGTCGGAAAAAATTTTTCTGTTTTGAAATAAAGCACAAAATTTTGGAAATTTAAAAAAAACCCCAAAACTTTGCAAATCTGTCTACATTAATTTGCAAAAGTTTTAAAAAAGCTTCATATTTAAATTATTTAAAAATTTCTTAAGTCAAACAACATATTTTTGTATATTCTTATCATTTTTTCAGTAAAAAGTGCGTTTGCAAAAAAATGGCGCTGTCTTATTTATGCGGAAAAAAATTTCTAGTTTCCCCTAAGAATCTTCCTTGCAACAATTTTCCTTCCTGCAGAAATTCAATAAGGTGTGTACAATCAGTTCATCTAACCCAAAGAATAACCCGGGGCAAATTTAAATTGCATTTCAAGTTTACATTGACCGAAAATAAGAGATATAATGATGATAATGTAATTTTAAAATTTATGTAAATCTAATTATATTTTCGACAAATTTACAGAACGAAATGTGGATTGAAGAATATTATCAAGTTATTTATACGCACACGTCCCTTGCGTTTTAAAAATTTTGTGAAATAAATTTTAACGAAGCTGTACATTTGTTTATAATTTTTATAAATGTTATTATTTTGAAAATTAAATAAGTCTAAAGAATTTTTATGTTATGGATTATTTATTTACTTTGATTTCTGCTAAATATTTAAACACATGTTTATTACTAGAATTCTAAAAATTAAAATTTGAGATACTTTCTTGCTCATGTTGTTATTCATGTCTTTAGCAAAAAAACTTTTAATTGAAACATTTTGCCAAACAACTATAAAAATAGCTCTAGGAATAAGGGGTCTGTTGAATTTCTTCATGCAACAGTAATCGAAGTTCACAACTTTAAACCTATAAAGAAAAATTAAGTTGAAAGTTTGAAAGGACCAATTTTTTCGAAATTACAAAGTTAGTTTTCCATTTAACGAGTTTCCTGATGTCCTTACTGAAAGATAGACAATGAGCGCCGATGTGATGAGGTGTAACTGAGTGCTTAATTAATTCCCCGTGAGTGATAAATCATGAAACGTCATTGTTTTGATGTCATATTCAACAATAAGCAGAATTTTTTATTGATCTAAGTAGTCAGAGAAAATGAATTATTTTAGTGACAAAATCGCTCAATCAAAATTTGTCTGGGAGAAGTATCTTGTATATTTTAGGTCTATAAAGTTGGTATTATGTGAAACAATTTACAACGATAATTGGAAATCAGTTTCCCAAATGAATCAGGTACGAGGATAAGCCTGTAGCTTAATAATTTCTTGATAATCAGTAAGATACATCCAGGGTGTCAACTACTAATAAACCTTTATAAGATCAGAAAATTTGAAGAGAGTTGCGTTAGATGAAGTATGAACCTCTGATTTAACCACAGCTAAAAATTAAGAGACCCATTCTTGGTTAAATAATTCTCGTGTGGCTTCAAAGCGCGATGTGAATATTACAAATCTGATCGACTACTGATGCGTTAAGAATAGATGCATAAGAATAGAATGTGCGAAAAAACTATTTCCCAAAAAGAAGACTGTGACTCAGAAGTATTCATAAAAAATTATTTAATTATTCTATATTATAAATAAATCTTAATTATATATTTGTTTGGATTATATGAAATATGAAATTAAATTAAGCTTTCTTTTTCATTTTTATGAAGAAATTCAATATATTTATTTAATATCCAGCTCGATTCTATAAATACCTATCATATACAATCAAAACATAATTCAATTTTCTATTTATTTTAGTAAACGACTTGATAAAATGGCAAACCTTCTTGAAAAAAGCACGTAAAATTTCATCTTAAAATTTTAAAATTTAATTTTTAAAGAAAAAGGGCAAAAACACTGTTTATGCTAAGATGGTTGAAAGCATACTTATATAATAAATTTATTAATTATTAATTTTTAAACAAAAATGTATATATAGTGGAAGAGTCTATTTCGAAAGCATTTTGAATTTTTGTGAATTAGGGAATCTCAGTACAACATAATTTCCATTATATTTCAATGGAAAACTTAATTTTCGATTCATGATTGCCATCCCCATATACCACCACGAAATGGTCTCTTCCTCCTAAACCATTCTAAAGAAGGAAACAAGGAGTACTCAAGTTTCTACTCGTTAGATTATTCAAACTAACTAACTTGACTCCACCTATCTCCTTTCCTGAAAACACATTGCAAAGAACCTGTTTATAAACAACTCGCTTCCGTTATGGATAAATAATTCAACTTTGTGCATTCAAAGTGTCTCCTCTATTCAATGAAATCACTCCATCTGCCCGCTTGCTTTAAAAGATACATTTGCCAAAGAATATGTTTTTTTTTAAAACGCTCTCTTTTCGTAATGGATAAATCATTCAACTTTGAGCATTCAAAGAGTCTCCTCCATTCAATGAAATCACTCCAATATCCACTTACTTTAAAATACATTGCCAAAGAATATGTTTTTAAACAACTCTCTTTCGTAATGGATAAATCATTCAACTTTGAGCATTCAAAGAGTCTCCTCCATTCAATGAAATCACTCCAATATCCACTTACTTTAAAATACATTGCCAAAGAATATGTCTTTAAGCAACTCTCTTTCGTAATGAACAAATCATTCAATTGCATTCAAAGAATCTCCCTCATTCTATAAAATAACTCCATCTATCTACTTACTTTAAAATACATTGCCAAAGAATATGTTTTTAAACAACTCTCTTTCGTAATGGATAAATCATTCAATTGCATTCAAAGAATCTCCCTCATTCTATAAAATAACTCCATCTATCCCCTTACTTTAAAATACATTGTCGAAGAACATGTTTTAAACAACTCTCTTTCGTAATGAATAAATCATTCAATCCTCCTTTTTACGTTCTTGCAACTTTCGTTGATCATTAAACTCTGAAAGTGAAAAAGTAAGGTTAATAAGAAGAAAAACGAAAATACAAAATTTTAAAATAATTTCAGGTCAGACTGCAGCTTGAAAGGACACTATTCTTAACAACTGAATATTAAGTGAAATATAAAAAAATAAAATTTCAGCGAGTAGTGACATATTTTTCCCAATAATGCCTACTCTTATAACGGGCATTAATAATAATAAAAACCTATTCTTAAGAATTTTAGATTTTCATTAGGAACTTCGAGGCCGTCATAATTCGTCTATATTAACAGTCAGATCTACTTTGTTTTTACCAGCTCGGATATATGAATCCAAGCCATAAATAATGACAGAAAAAAAAGAGAAAACTGTCATAATTATTGCATATTTTAAAATATTTAAATGGAATGTTTTCTATCTAAAATATTTAGAAACGAATATAGAAGTATTTAGTTAATAGTTTATAAAACATTCAGAAATCCTTGGCACTGAATGAATTAACTGAAATTTTCCGTACAGGTAAAATTGTTTATTTTGGCTACCAAATATCAAGACATAAATAGGATATATGAGACATTTAAATGTTCAGTTGTTTATCATCTAACTCTTCAAGCTGACTCTTTAATGAGTCGTAAGAACCACTTGAATACTTTCATCCTGCTTCTCCGAGATTTTTAAAAAAACATATTATGTATACAGACATATGTAACAACACATGGTATATTTTGGATAGAAAAAGTTTACCTAGAAATGGTCATTTCAAACCCTATGGAGCGCTATCATAAATTGTTATTTCTTTCTATATTTAGAGAAGCATGTATCTCCTTTTGGCAACAGACATTATTGTAAATGTTTGCCAAAGGCCAGTGAAATAATTAACAAGCCTTTAATGGGTGACAAAGTGATTAAATACGAACAATATCTGGAGAAACAGAATGCATCACAGAACTCCTTTTTGTTGGAGAACATCCTTGCTTTGGAAAAATTAAATAAATAAAACCGAAATAATGGGCACTATCGGTTTTTAGAGTATGGGTGTATTTTAATCTTATAAAAACTTCTTCTACAATTTTTTTTCTGAGATGAAAAAGTAGTAAACTTTATAGAATGTATTGCTTTTACGAAACTTATAAAGTATATTTTGCGTTTATGAATCAAAATCTTTCAGTAAAAAATGTCAAAGACATGGGTCTCCTCTGTTATTTTTCATTATAAACAGATTGCTTTGAATATGAAAAATATGAGGGATAATTTAAGAGAGAAGTGAAAATTCATAATTCAAATATAAAAATTTGGGTTTACAGTAAAATGGTTCAGTAATGCAGATAAGTTATAGCTTTTAAATAAATAGCCAATAAAAAACCCTCATAAAAAAAATTTTCAGATAGAAAGGTAGGATAGTTGATACTATTTGATATGCTATGTTGGTTCTGGTCCTGTATCCTGAAAACGAAACACCGGATATTGGCGCGAGGCAGCGCGCTATATGGTGCCGAAATAATCACAAAATGTTCTGATCTTTTTTATGTTTTTCAAAGATATTTCCTTAACTGCTGGTTTTACTGAAAAAAAATCAATTTCAAATTATAAATAGAGTAAATTTGTCGTAGTTAAAGTGTAATGACAACTCAGTAGCCTGTAAAATTGACTCAGATACAGGTTTTCAAAATATCCCAAGTTTCTTAAAAAGTTGCGAAAATTGCGATCTTTAGTCAATTTCTGTTGATTTTCCAATCAATTATAATATTTAAATCAAACTTTACACTGAGCAAATATAACCCTTTAGAGGTCAAAGATCTCAAAGTTTAAATGTAGATCGCATTGTGTCTGACACACTATCGTACACATTTTTGTTTTGTTTTAATAATATCACTCATTTCTTTATTTTCATTTGTTTAACTGTACTTTTATTACACCCCATGTCATTTTTATTGGGGAACCTTATTCTGAATGTGAATTCTGCAATAGACTCCAATGATGAAATCGCCGAATCTTTCGCATATGAAATTTTAACAAAAAATGAAATCTTATTAACATACGGATAAACACCAGAAATCATTTTCTCGAAATCCGAAATGCCGTATGTGCTTCCTTATTTGCACAATTGTTTTTTTTTTCAAATTTTGAAGAAACAAAATTACAAAGTAGTGTTACTAAATTTCATTATTGTTTAAACACACATTTTTAAGTACTACAATACATTTGCAATGCCATGAATAAACTGTCCACTTTACGGCGTAGTCTTCGCCGATTTTGCTTTGACAAGTACAAACATGCTCCAGACAGCTTTTAATTGCCGTTATTAAGATAACTTCGAGACTTACAGACTTTTGAAAAAATGGCTCATCTAATGTTGAATGAGTTATATAAACTTTTGGTAATATCTCGAAAGCTATTACAGATATGCTGGTAGGTTTTTGGATTCCGACGTTTTCAGTATATCACCTTTGCTTTGATGTAAAACTTTTACTGAGTTACAATACACTTTTTGTCACATTCATGTTTAAAAATTTGTATAAATATTATTATTTCTTTAATTATAAATTTCGTTCATTTTTTATGCAGTAAGATTATGTTCTTTCAGTGAGTGAAAATGTTTTTGAGGAATCTATAATATTTCCCGAGATATAATCAAAAGTTTATATAACTCATTTAACATTAGATAAGAATTTTTTTAAAAAGCCTATAAGTCTCGAAATTATCATCACAACTGTATAAAAATGTGTGTGGGGGCTAATTTCATGACCATGAATCCATTCATCGAAAAAACAATCGGTAGGCGTAATGGAGAAATTTCGAGATAACAGTTAATTAAATGTGCTAATTAACTAGGTTAAACAGTATCTCGATCTGAATAAACACTTCTCTTTGAGTCATTAACATCGACATTAGTTTCGTGTAGATGAAATAATATATACCAGAGTTAAAGGGAGTCCCATATTTTTGTTGACTACTGTACCGTAGAATCTTAATCAGTGGTAATAACAATAGGATGATGTGAATGTACTTGAAGTAGAAGATGATGGCGAAATTTTTTCTTCCGTCCAGAAGCCGAACTCTGGCTGAAAAAGCTGAAGCATGTGCACAATCTATCAGAAGCATGTGCGGTAGACTTTTATATAGGCTGATAGCTTTTGGTGAAAAATAACACTGGATCGGGCAAGAACCGAACCCTGATCAACTGCTTGGAATACAACTAAAGTAATCCTAAACAGAATTGTTGGACACTGCAGGTTTATAAATAACAGTGCAAGTTGCAGGTTAAGGCAGGTTCAAAGCTCCTTGTAGCGCCGCTCGAAGGGAAGTTTTTGTACTAAATACTTTTTTCTAGGCCAATAAAAAAACCCGACCAATGTGCATGAAGTGCACCACTTAAAAATCCACTTTTATTTTATGGATTCTTGAAATGTCTACAGATTGTTTGAACACTGAATTTACATTTGCAAAAAAATTAAATATTTGGGTAGCTATACAAACGGGAATAAATAAGGTTCATGTCAAAATGATGCAACACCTTTTTTATAGTTAGGAGTGAAGATTTGAAAAATTCGCAAGAGATGTACTACCACTTTTAATATTGAAAAAATGTCTATATAAATATTTAAAATTGTGCTAACACATACTTCTTTATGTAAATCCTTTCTTTTGAATTTTATTTCTGGGTTGGTAAATGAAATGAAAATTAATGTTATTGCCGTTTGTTACGTATTTGAAACGCCAATGTAACAATATGGAGAAGCTAAAAGTTCTAAGATTGGATTATTACTTCTGTTCGATACAGCAGAAGACTAAGAACAGCAATGGAAGTGAAATAGATGAAAAGTTCTGGATACCCGGCTTACTCACAGCACAATATTGAAATTAGTTCGACAGGATGTTTAAAAAGGAAACCATATCCCTGTTTTATCATTCATAAGACGACTGAAGCTATGTATTTTCTTGACTTCTTGATGTAACTATGGAAAAGGACATACAGAGGATTTATGCACGCATGTGATAAACGATAGCAGCGCCCTCATTTGTGGAAATTGTAATTAACTACTTTGAATCCTCTCCTTTCCAACGACATCCAACCTAAATGACGCTATGCAGGATCTCTGGTATGGATAAATGGAAATTTTATTTCTGCATAGTGTACATTCGGGATACCTTATTATTTTTTATTTATTGTATTGTAGAATTATGACAAATACGTTAAGAATAAATCGATGCTCTCTACAAAATATCAATTATTCAGGATTCCTCGAGATGAGAATGGTAAGTTTAAAATGTTTTTCAAAACTTTTATTAAATCTTATTTAAATGATTTACCAATTTGTAATATTTTAAAATATTATTTTCGCGTTTGTATATGGAAAAAATAAGATTTTGTGTATTTTTTACTATTGCTGTAGCATTTGAAAATGCTTATCATGTGATATAATTTGAGAAAATATGCATTATTTCTTTCCCGAACTTTGATAGATAGCTCTAAGTATAATATGACTTGGTAATAAAAAGGATTTTTAAATAAATTGATTAATCTTTGGTTATTACTGTCTTTAATTTACTGTTATTAACATCTTTGAACTTTAATAATGCCTGAGAATATTGATGATTATATCTACAATGCTGAAACATTATATGACAATTTGCTTCTTTTAAGTATCCTAGTTTATTCAGAACAACATCAACTACTAACATTTAAATTTTATCCTCTAAATGAGTTTCAGTGACTAATATATATCAATAAGATATTTTATTGTAGCTCTACCATTTTTAATTGTATATTGTCTGTCTATAAGAGAGTTTGACTAAATGAATTTCAAACCTGAATGACCTATTGAATTCGTTTAAATTATATCCACACTCAAAGAGTGTGCATTGTGATTGTCCCGGTCATTTAAGTGAACATCTAATTTCTGCTAAATATCCATGCAGCGACCATCCTTCGTTTCCAGGTAAATTGGCCGATCTTAAGAGGTTTCGTGTTTGAAAGTACAAATTGTGTATTCAAACATGCCCTAATTCGTAATTCCTGACTAATCGAATTTCAAGAACCATATAAAGAGAAAGAATGTACTTTATTCGAATTTATATATATTTTCTAAAATTATAATTTGTGCTTGCGTGGATATTCTAGATTTTTCGGATGTAACTTTTGCAATTTTATTTTTCAATAATTGTGAAAAAAATCTCTAATCGTTTTTTCAGTAGTTGTTAAAGAATGGACAGTAATATTTATTTTTCCTTCTGAGCTTAAAGTTTTATTTGGTAGTAAACGCAACCCATATTAGCAATTTGTTTGTCAAGGATTCAATTAATGTATGAAAGGCAAAAATGGATTTTTAATTGTTCCACCCCGGGAGAGGCTGAAGTTCACATTTCTTTTCTAACTAAGAAACGAATGATTCATTTCGATTTAATCATTTCTTTCCCAGTGTGAAGAGAAAGAGGTATTCATTCGTGTATGAATTTTTCGTTCATCCTTTCCTCCCTTATTGTTTGATTGATGAGCTGGGTAGGGTAGCGGTCGACACAATGAGTGCTGATAAGAATGTACTTACTGCAAATTAGAGATACCACAGGATCCAAGACCCCACACCCCCTTTGTCTTGGGGCATTTGAACGCTATCTGCATTGAGGTCTTCTTTCAGAAAGAAGGTCAGTTTTGGATTTTTTTTCTAGTTGTGTGTATCCGAATTTGGATTCTGTATAAGTTCGGTTTAATATTTGTCAGCCTGGATTGAAATTGTATTATGTTTCAAGTGTTTTCCCTGTAATACACTTATGTTATATAAGATTTTATTTCAATGCATCAATGTTTTAATCGAATTGTTAAGTAAAATAGATTTTGTTGCCCAATCTCTTTCAATACCCCATTCAAGCATAGAAAAATTTGAGAAGCCGGGGGTGATAAGAAAAGAGAGGGTTGTTTATTTCGTTATATAACATTGAATTGAAAAAAAATAACTTTAAGGTTTAGGTGCGATTTTTTAAAACTATAGCAGTTTTTTTTCTAGATGAGTTTTCTATATTACACTACTTAGAATTTCTTTTAAATTCATCAAAATGAAATAAATTCCGAAAAAAAAAATTATTTTTTCAAATAATTATTATTCAATTTATTTTTTGCTCACTTTGAACAAACATTGAAACAAATGTTAAAGAAAAGGGATGAAAATTTTATTTTTTATGTTTTAAAATATTGTATTTTTGTTAGAGGAAATTTTGGTTTACATGGAAACGTAAAGCATAATATCAACTAAATTTAACGTTTGAGTGATTTTAACAGACTTTTAGTTATCTTTGTCGCGGAAGGTGAGGACAGATACTATCTCAAAGAAGATGATGGAGCCTCGAAAGTAACAAACATGCCTTTTATTTACAACACACTAAAACCAATATTCACTCGGCATACATGCCAGTTACAGATAAGCTCAATTACTGAATCCATTGATGATTAAGGCAAGATCCGTGGCAAAAGAGCTGGCGTGAGCAGGTGCGAGTAAGCAAGCAAGCATGACGAAGCTTTCGGTGCTGGGAAGCATCCAAATATATTGCAGCATTGCCACCGACGTCACTCCACAGCAGGAGCGCCATCTACAATATCAATACTTTCCACACACTCCCCACCTGAAATCTTAAGATTTCATTAGAACAGAATTAAAAAACCACAACAAAAATACATTTCAATTCACCCAGCACAATTCAAAGATTAATTTAAACTACGATAAAAACACACATGAACAACTCTCATATTAATAACACTTATATCAATGAACTGAATTATTAAGAAAAATCAATTAATAAAAAGTTAAAATTATGGTAAAAGAAATTTGTAAATTTTAAAGTTCCAAAGGATATAACAACTGTACTGGTCGCTTCAAAGTCCCATCTGAAGTCTTCAGTAAGCAGGATCGAACTCCACCGTCACGACCTGGGAAAACCTGAATCACCCGTCCAAGCTTCCACAAAAGTTTACTCTTATTGTCACCCTCGATGAGAACGACATCATTAATCCTTATATTCTGCTGCGGATTGGGGGTTCTTCAGTGCATGAGCATTTCGTAGATCCATTATATATTGTTTCTTCCACTTAGACCAAAGTTGTTTTACCAGCAAATCTTGATATTTTTTCCTTTTGATTCGAGAAGGTCTACTTGAACCAGCGGCAATAATTTCCTTAAAGTTTATCGGCAAAGTTGAATCCGATCTAGCGAAATTTAAGAACTGTACCGGCTGTAAAGGCAACGGTTCTCGCAAATCATTGTAAACATAGGTCAAGGGACGAGAATTCAATACAGCCTCCACTTCCGTCAGAATTGTAGATAATTCCTCGAAAGACAATAAGGCCCTACCGAGGACTTTCCTCAAACATTCCTTTACGGATTTTACCAGTCTCTCGTAGAAGCCTCCCCACCAAGCGCCACGTTCAACTATGAATTTCCATGTAATCTTTTGATTACAAATAAAATCATGAAAATTATCATGCAATAATATCCAAAAAATTTCCTCGAGTTCCCTATTACTCTTCTTAAATGTCTTGGCATTGTCCGAATACATTACCCGACAATTTCCCTTTCTGGAAATGAACAGTTTTATCCAGGCAGTCACTCTGTATAATCTTCTTAGCCTACTGTAATTCTCCAACACAAGAAGTTTTTCTGAATTTACGGTGCATCTAAATTGGATGACATTACTTACCGTCTTTCGATATTCCAATTCGATTCCATCGAGACCCTCCAAAATTGCATTATTTTGCATTGGCCAGTATTCGGAAGTCAATTCAAGCCATTCTGGGCCTTGGAACCAGACAGGATTATCTCTTAATTCGAATACACTTGTTCCTCGCGAAGCTAAATCTGAGGGATTTGATTTTCGAGGGCAAAAATACCAATCCTCCGGCGATGTTAATTTAACTATTTCCTCAACTCGATTTTTTATAAATGACTTAAATTTATTAGCCGTACCCTTGATCCAAAACAGAGTAATTTGCGAATCAGTCCAAAAACGGCATGCAAGATTCAAATTCAAGGCTTTGATTATACGATAACTTAGCCTAGCTGATAAAAGCGCTCCCATTAACTCTAATCTAGGTAAAGTCAACTTCTTTAATGGGGCAACTCTAGTTTTAGATGCAACAAAAACGGTTCGAATTCTTTCGTCGTTGAAAAGTATACGTAAGTATGCTACCGTCGCATACGCCTTCTGACTTGCATCCGAAAAACAGTGCAACTCGATCTTTGTTATGCCCACATTGAACATATTAGAGAAAAGATATCGTGGAATTCTAAGCTCACCCAACCCAGGAACTTCATTGCACCATCTATTCCAGGCTAAACTTAAACATTCTGGTAGATCATCATCCCAATCAAGGGGGAGTTTCCAGATTTCCTGCATCAAAAGCTTAACCCTCAACACAAATGGGCCCAAGAAACCAACAGGATCAAATATTCGACCAAGAGCCTGTAGAAGACAACGCTTCGAATTAACACGACTAGACAGAAATGTCACTAAATTTTGCACATCAAAATAGAGCGAGTCCTCTCTTTTGTTCCATGACACCCCTAACACCTTAAAAGGAAGACCTGAAGGCTCAACAACCTGCGAAGAATCCCCTGAAACCATATCCTCCTTTATCCAAAGTTTCCGCAATTCCTCACTATTGGTTTGCCACTTGTGCAGTGTCATACCTGCCTCTCTAAATATATGCATACACTCTGTGGATGTATGGTAAGCATCTTCGGTATTTTGGTGCCCTTCAATGATGTCGTCAACATAAATGGAATTGTTCAAGAACTCACTAGTTTCAGGATAGATCCCCTGATATTTCCTCAAGTGATGTTTGATGGTGGCAGCTAACATAAAAGGGCTGCTGTTAACCCCAAACAACACTCGAGTAAACCTATAAATTTGAGGCGATTTGGACACATCAGTAGGATCGTCAGTGAACAGAAATCGTGAAACGTCCCTATCCTTTTCATTAACCTCTATTTGTAGAAATGCCTGTTTTATATCGGCGGTAAAGGCTATCGGGTGAAGTCTGAATCTCAATAGAAGATCAAAAATATCCGGATACAAATTGGGTCCGATGTGTAAACAGTCATTAAGCGAAACTTCACCCACATCATGAGAAGATGCATCGAATACCACGCGAAATTTGCTTGAGGATCGATCATTACGAACCACTTCTCTGTGTGGCAAATAGAAAGTAATCCGTTCTGCATCGCAGGTGTTTGGTACTAACTCGATAATTTTCTGTTGCAAGTAATCATGCAAAACAGCCTGGTATGATTTGTATAGTTCCGGATTTCTGACAAACCGTCTTCTAAGCCTCTCAAATCGTCGTTCCGCAACCTTTTTATTATCGCTTAAAATATATTTATTATCCGACTTCCACGGTAATCTTACCCTATAACGTGAATTTTGATATTCAATCTCCGATTCGAACCTTTGTAGCACACTATCATTACTAGGGTCAGAAAACTCATTTTCGGCTATGCCCAAACTTTCTAGTTCCCAAAACTTCTTGATTAGACCAGATATTAAATCTTCCTCAATAATTATATTTAAAGATACAGAAACGTCACGAACATCACTGTCTCTTCCGATTAAGCACCACCCGAAAATTGTTTCGGTAGCAACTAGTTGACCCTTCAAACGCCTTATTCCTCCCAGTACAATATTGTGATAATAATCTGCGCCAACCAAAACAGCAACTTTCCCTTTAGAACACGAATCGGCAAGTTGGAAACCCTCCAGATATTTTTGTACAATTTCTGCTTTTAAATTAGAAGGTGGCAGATCGGAACCCGAAATCTGCTCCGTTACGAGAGCCTCTATTTTCACACTGAAATCCGGTTTTTCCCGATTTTCCAATTCTATCTTAACCACATCAAAAGTCTTCTTAATAGGACTCTTATTTCCAAATGTAAAAACCGATAGACTTTCCCTTCGGATCACAGGCAGTTTTAATTTACACGCGATATCCTTGTCCACAAACGAACGCATACTACCATTATCCAACAGCAATCTGGCTCGCGTAACCTTTGTGTCATTTCTAATTTTCACATCGCAGGTTTGTAGCAACACGCATTGAGGTTTTCTTTCGGAAATGGTAGACAAAACCTGAGATTCTGCAACCGCCCCACCTACTTCCGATTTATTCTCAAGCGATTCCATATGTGACACATTAGTTTTATTCTCCACCTTAAAGCATATAGCTTGGTTATGCTGTCCCTTGCATCTATTACAAGATCTCCTTCGGAAGCACTGTCTACTTGTATGTTTACCAAGACAAAAAAAGCATAGACCCTTTCTACGTAATACCTCCTTTCTCTCGTAGGCACTTCCCACTCTACACAAATACGATTTATGATCTCCACTACAAAATAAACAATGATCCACCCTATCCTCTCCTTTCGAAGCAGCGGCAGCCATTAGACCATGAGTCGTAGAGTTCCACTTCATGGTATTACGATGCATAGGGGGTTGTTGTAAATTAAACCGCGATTTAGAACCCGAAATAGA